>WSTJ01001256.1:0-13995 GCA_019623705.1 Ceratobasidium sp. 428 | reverse complement strand
CGCAGTACTCCCGAAGGCGCACTGATGGGCTCTTGACTATACTGCCTCTGCTTGTACACGTGAAGGAGCTGGTAATTCAAGTTACCCAGGTCGGGAATTTTGTGTTCGGATACTAATTAGAGGAATTGGGCACTGGTTTGAGTATATATGCGCAGGTTTAACCCAACCACAGTATATTAGTTGATCTCGGGTCCCGTTCTCAATGTATGGGCTCCTAGTACAGTGGCTAACGGAATAATTATCACAACTCCTTGCTGATTTGTGAGTGGCCGCGTGGGCTGTGGCCCGGAGAGGCGTAGGGATGAGTAGCAGCTAGGCGGCTACGTCATACTCAGTACCTATCGTGTGCTTTTCAACCTAAACAATACAGTGTGTAGGGGAAGATACGAACGTGGCTAAATTGAGGGGTCTGGATGTGCGTTGCAGATCACATGATCGCGTTTGATGGCGCCTAGTGGCTTTTGAGATCACACCTCACTTCGATCCAAACAGCTCGCGCTTCCAGGAACCACTTTCGACTTGAACAGCCATCACCGAAGTTTATCACTACAACCCCAAAGAAACATCTACCCCCGTATATCTTGCTTGCGTGGCTGGGATGGGCCAGAACGCTGAAAGTCCCAAAGTGCGAGGGGCTCTCCGCAAGGAATTAAACCGCATGCGGCTGCTTGACAGCGCTGAGAAGGACGAAGAGTTTACTTTTCAGACGGAAATATACACCCCAGGGTATGTGCGACATCTCATATCACAATTTTACGCTCAACAAAACAATCAAGGTCGAGAACTGTACCCTTTTCGTCCATAACTATAAGCTTCTCAAGTTCCGCAAAATTGAGAAGATGATGCGCGAATACGACGAGATTATGTTGAATGGGAGTGTTCTTGATTTTTTTGGAACGCTTTGCGGGTCTTATACGTTTCGTAGGCCCTAGGGGTCTTGTTTCATGTGCTAGTTCTGGTTTGCTCAACGCTGCCATAGGTTCGACGCTTTGTCCCACTTCAAGCTGGACCCTCTTACTCTCGTATCTGCTCTTCGCTTGGCAGCGAGATACAGCTATCAAGAGCTTCGGGAGTTTGCTATCCAATAGTTAGAGCTCAAAGCATTACTCCTCGTTTATGTTTCCCTCGTTACGAATCGCGTCTGGGCTGACGTTTTTTGTCGTGTGTTTTATTGTCATTGCGATCCGCTGGAGTGAGCGGTATGTAGTTTTTTCTTTTTGTTGACATCCTCTGTATTGGCCGGCTCGCTTTAAGTATTTGGCTATTTAATATCGGTTGAGTGGGTACCACTCAAGCGTAGGAGCCCGTTGGCTATTTCTCTCTGGCAAAGTGCAATGTACTGGGTGGTGACGCTGGAACGTCTGTGAGTTGTTTTTTTTAGTGATGATTTCATTGATTGATCCCTGAAAATATTCACTAGCATATAGATGCTTGTTGCTATGATCTTTCACGCTGAGTGCGAATATACACAACGTTTCTTGATAGCCGCTGATTGTTTGTTTAGCTTTATATTAGTGCTCGTGACTTCTCTTAGCATCGGCTAGCTCTTCATTGAACTTCAAGAAGCAAAAGGATCCCCGAACTTGAGGTGAGACAGTACTCGCTACCGGATTATGTCCGGATATCGACGCAGGACTTTCTGGTCGCACCCAGCCAGCAGTGAATCATACTACGCTCTTCGCAGTTCCTCAGAGATGGAGAACGATTCATATGCCGATCCTCCCTCTTCTCTTTTCCCCTTTCCATCAGCTCGCGGCTCACAACCTGAAACCTCTAAGTTTGATATCCAACTTCCAAATCAAACACGCGGTCCTATAGATTCCGAACTACTCTCACCCACTTACCGGCCGCCGCCGGCTCGAGCGGTCACGTTTGAGATCCCCGAGAACATGGATGTGGGGAGTGGGAACGGGAGAAATCGGGCCAGAGAGATTATGGGGTTGGGGAAGTAGGACGGTAGGGTTATTTACCTCTTCGCGCTGATACTTGTGATTCCTCTTTGTACCATAACCATGTGAGACACCATTCGCAGTATATTCGGATTTTACATTATACAAATTCGCCTTGGTAAACTCCTGACAAGCGTGACTCAATTCCTCTGATGTGAATATTTGTTTACGTGACACCTCCGAATCGTCGAATTGGCTCAGTGGCACCACCTTCGTTGATGTAGATCTTATTCGTGCACTGCGACCATGGCAACTTCTTCTGGTTTGAGGTCAAGAATGCTCAGTGCCATTCGGTACATCTTATGCGCTGGTTTGTAAGTTCCAACGAGGTCAGATGTCAACAAGAGGTCAAATCTAAGCCCTGCCAACTTGCACTACCACGATCCTGCCTCGAAGAATACTCGATATAGCTTTGACTGGAAATCACGCACCATTGGTACAAGCGTGGCAGCGGAATCATTACGTAGGCCAACCCTATTTTGACCCCGCATTCTAACCTATATGTAACTACATGGTAAAACGTCCGACGTACACTCTGTCGCAGTAGATTTACCACTGGCAAATCATCTTCACCCTCGTGACGTCGTCAGGCACAAACATTAATTAACCCGAAGAGTTTCACGTGCTGGCCCCACCTGCCAGCTCCACAGCTCCACCGACGGTAGCCGGCGGCAGAAGGTTCTGCGTGCCGCGGCTGACAATTGGGCGCGACGTAATTTATTTCAGAATAGGGAGTTTCCGTTTCGCCGATTATCGGTATCGCACCTGGCTTCGAAAATCGGTTGTGGTGCGGGCAAAAATTGGCTGCCGAGTAGCCGAAAACTGTTAAGCGCCAGAGCGCTGAGACTACATCCCTCCTGTATCAAGAGTTTAGTCGCCGATTTGACAATATTTCCCACCGTTTCCAATGTATGCGCCCTAATTGGTGGCCCATATAGCTCACATAGTGACTGTATAGTCATTTCATGGACAGAAAGAGGGACCTACCACGCTTGGTAGTTAAGCGCCGATAATCGGCTATGACAGAATTTCGGCTATACACAGCCGATTTCTTGAGACTCTAGCTGATAATTGGCAAAATAGAAACTCCCTAATGTTATGCACTGTGACGATTTCCCTCTTGGTTCGCTCCACGATCTTGACAAGCCAACACAGGGATTAGAGAAGTACACAAATGGAACGCAAACGGTGTGGCTAGCGGGGAGCGCGCTGTATCTTAATGGCTGGAGCGACATGAGATACATAAAATATACATTCAGAGTCGTGTTATCGGTGTGAGTGATTCTGTTTACATATACTAATATAACATTCTCTCCCGTCGCTTAGATACAGCGCATTTCCTATTAGCCACACTCTCCGTGTTTGAATCGTGTACTGGCTTAATCTCTCTATCAGCCTGTCAAGATTATGGAGTGAGTCATGAGGGAAATCGTAGCAGTACACAACATTATGAAAGTGCCTGTATTGCAAATGTCCGTCGAGTTGGATGTTGGATTGCCCATGATCGCTCGCAGCGCGCAGTCAACTTATCGTCGTCAGGTTCGACGCCAGCATCCTGGGAGGACCTGGGTGTGCATTAAGTAACCAGGAACCCAAGCCGGTGGTGGAATTAACATGAAACAGCCGGTACAAGGCAGAAGCCTGAGACACGATTCATCTTACCAATCACGATGCTGGGTCTTCACGGAGGTTCTTGGTGTAAAGGGAGCGACCCATAAGGTGTTCTCGCGGTACATGACAAGTCAAGTGAATCGAGCTTCGAAATAGAGCTGGTGGTTTTTGCTTACTTATGATTTGCCCCAACATCTATCAAGGCGGTACAATACAGCAACGCACAAACAACAGTTCCAGCATTCAGAGACGCTAAAAAATATGACAAGATAACGACCATAGCTTGGTAGTCATACTGCTCCCAATATCACTTTCATGTGAGCTGCATATATTATAGATGTATGCGTCGTTTGTTGTCACCACACGGGTTCCCCGCTAGCGAGCTATCACACCTGCCCGCGTCCACCCGACGCTCAAATTCTAGAAGATCGAATAATCCACTAAATTGTAATCAACAGCACAAGCGGCCACAATATCGTCTCTTCGTCTATTGTGGAGTATCACGGACTGTGGGTTGAGCACGAATTACGCCGCTGTGCTGATCAAAAGCACCTAATCACGTCCCGCTTTTCATACTACAAGCGTGAAGGCACACGCGGCCTCAGCTATGCGAAGCATGAGGCTGGCGATCTAAAATAACCTTTCTGGGGGGCGGCAGTATAATTTCATGAATAAAAGGCCGCCCGTGACTCTCATGGTTGCACCGGGCGACACCCGTTGACTCTCCGTGCTTTTAAGTCAGTTGATATCTTTTGCTCGGCCGCATAATCTCAAATCCTTGTCCCCTACCCACTACTGTATCTTATTCTCTTTCCATCCGACTGATACGTTGGTATACTCCCGATCTGTAGGTGTGCATCGTTCGTGTAGGGCACGATATCTAGCTAACAGCTCTAATGTCAGAGACCAGAATTCTTGCCATGTCCAACGACCTGACTGTGTTCGCTGCGGCTACGGCTCTCCTTTTTAGATCTGCTCCCGAGTCCTTTCTAATGCGTCGGTTGGATAATGTCCTCCAAGATAATACGCACTATGCCGGTCGAGCCATCGAATTTCGCACCGATGTCGTCTCTGACTTCCGGGGACAGACCGTCCCAGCTACGGCCGATCGTCTACTTCGATGGGACAGGCGTCATCCAGATATCGTCTTTCAGGAGGGATTTCGGCCGCTCGTCGCTCCAGAGGACGAGGATAGTCTAGTCGGAGCTAGCGCCGACCTTGGAGAGTACGTCGATCATAACGTCCCTTCTATCTTTGTCGGCACTACCCGCTATCGCCCTCACGCCGACACAGGTCGTCCCACTCGCTGGGTTCCTCGCAATATCGCCAACATGTTCGAGTACGAAGTGTTCGCCCCTGGGGGGATTGACGTGAACTTGAGCTTGGGTAGACGGAACCAGTACTGGAACCAGCACGAGATTGCCTTCCCCGGTGGCATCCGTCGCGAGTTTATTCGCACGGCGCGCCAATATGATGGGTCTGGTCGTATCGTGAGACTCTGGCACAACGAATTCTTTGATGTCACTGCGAGTGGAACTCTTGATGGTGAGGTTTGGACGCTTCCGGACCCTGTATGCCGCAGCTCCATCGACAGGCACTACTGGATGGGTCCGTCTGAGGATCGCCCGCAACGACGTGTACTTATGCGTGCCCCGACCGACGAGCCACTACACGGGACTGGGGAAGCTAAAGAGGACGATCTTATGCGTGACGGTTGTTCGACGCCCCATCCCTCTCGGGCCGCTTTCCTTAACCCGTATAACCCGCAAGAGGCCTATTTCTTCGCCGACACTCGCTACGCTCTTGTTTCGGCACATCCTATGACGGCCGAGGACAAAATTATCAATGGGCCTAAGCTAATCGCGACCGAGTGGCCATCGCTGAAGGCGGCCGGCTTCGGGAGAATCGACGCTGTGCTACCTACTGGAGATGGCTACGAGGCATATTTCTTTTCCCAAGACAAGTACGCGCTAATCAACACTAATCCTGGAACGACCGGAGATTATATCATCAACGGCCCGAAGAAGATAGCCACAGAATGGCCGGGGTTGAAAAAGGTCGGATGCAAGACTGTCGACGCTGTCTTACCGGTTCCCGGAGTCGAGAAGCAGGCTTACTTCTTTTGTGGTTCGCGTTATAGTATAATTAAGTACACACCAGGCACTACCGACGACGTGGTTATTCAAGAGCCAAGATACACTGCAATTGACTGGCCCTCGCTCGCCGGGATCGGATTTCATGTCATCCATTCGGTTCTGCCTAGTTCGACGAATCCAAACCAGGCCTACTTCTTCTATGGGGACCGGTATGTGCTGGTGACGGTTCGCCATGACACAGAAAGCAAGCGTATTCGTGGCCCGAGACCAGTTTATAAGGAGTGGGCGTCGCTGAGGCAGGCCAAGTTTTATGGAAAAAGTCTCCCGACTAAGCAGTGCGCAGCGAAATAGTGAGTGGATAGCTGCCCGTAAGAGCTATATCCTATTCTAGAATATCCTAAACCGATCTAAGCGGGTCTAACGTTCTACTCTCCAGTAGCGCCTTTGACACAGCCACATACATGTATATACAAAGTTTATATAATCGAAATATCCTGACAGCTCGGCAGCGACTTGACAGATGTGGAGCGGGTACGTTGATCGGCGGCCTGCGACTCAGAGGAAATCAGGCGCGTCGGTCAAGTGGGTGGAGTGCACGGCCAGCGAATCAACGTACGGGGGTAGTTTCGCAAAAAAATGACAATGGCGCATGTACCAAACAAAACGCGCGGACAGACAAACATATAGCCCATATTTGGTAATGGCCTTGACAGCTGGAGCAGTGTCCGCTCCACAGTTTGATTTTGAAATTAAGAGCTGTATGCCTCTCTGTCCGCGCGTTTTGTTTGGTACATGCGCCATTGTCATTTTTTTGCGAAACTACCCCCGTACGTTGATTCGCTGGCCGTGCACTCCACCCACTTGACTGACGCGCCTGATTTCCTCTGAGTCGCAGGCCGCCGATCAACGTACCCGCTCCACATCTGTCAAGTCGCTGCCGAGCTGTCAGGATATTTCGATTATATAAACTTTGTATATACATGTATGTGGCTGTGTCAAAGGCGCTACTGGAGAGTAGAACGTTAGACCCGCTTAGATCGGTTTAGGATATTCTAGAATAGGATATAGCTCTTACGGGCAGCTATCCAGTAGCTAGTTTCGAGTTAGATTTGCTAGCTAATATTCCCTTTAGATAATCACGTTTGTCTGCTTGATGGGATGACTTCGGCTTAACGCCCAGCTGTTTCTTTTTTGTAAGATTGATCAATATAAAGAACCCCCTCTCTCAATGTCTCCACTCGTACGAGCGATTTTAAGAAGCTCTTGGCGATATTTGATCGCGTACACCTCGTTGATTACGCTGAGTATTTTGGTACTGAACCAAAAGTAGGGGCCTAACGGTGAAGTTCCCTCCCCATCCGAAGATGCAGAAGCTCGAAGGGCTGCTTCGTGAGCACTTCGATACTAAAAATGCGAAGGAGACCCGAGCAATTGTGTTCACCAGCTTTCGAGTGTGCGTGGATGAGATTGTTACGTATCTGAAAAGCCTGGACAACCTCAATATATGCGCTGCCAAGCTCATTGGGCAGATTGAGGGGGAAACTAGCGAGAAGAGAACGAATATGCGAGACTCGGTAAGCTTTTCCGAGTATTATCTTGATCTACTCTGAAATATCGAGTTAGATAGTCGCCGGTTTCATACCCCGCGTATACAATAATGTGTTGGTTGCAACCTCGGTTATCGAGAATGATTTGGCTATTACTGAGGACATTGACCTGGTTGTCTGCTATGATGCCCTCGGAGCTCCAGCCCGTACGGTTAGTATATTAGCCATCATGCTAGGTAAAACTAACCAGAACATAGTTCCAACGAGCCGGACAAAAACCCGACGGCAAATCGTTGTGCTACTAGCTGAGGGCCAAGGGAGAAAAACTGGAATAAAGCTATAGAACCCAGCCGAACAATCATTGACAGGTCAACTATCGAATTCTTTAACGACGCTGCCAGGATGATTCCGGAGGGAGTTCAGCCCCAAAGCGTCGAGAAACTACTGAAGCTCGAACTCTATAAATACACAGTACCGGGTAACCCGATTGGTAAACGGGCGCATCCCGAGCCCGAGAGCTCTACGAGCACGAACTTAGCGAAGAAATACCAAAAACGTCGGGCGTAAAGTTACCGAGGCCCCACAGAAACATTCAACGCGCAGATCCGTGCGGGACAAGTTTTAGAGTACGGAATGATGGTGTTTGGCCTGTGGAGGAGCATCTGCGCGTTACGAGTTTGGACGCATACACGATGCCCGCGCAACATTGATTCTGTTACAACATAACAATTATGTCTCTTTCATTTCGTTCAAGGTGTCTTGGCACATGGATGCTATTGACGCAGACCGCGCATACAAAATCGACGCAATGTTTTTATCATGGGTCTCAAGTATTTCAGTTCGTGCTGTCGATGTCAGCAAACAAACGTAACTAAGCGCGCGGTTGACCAACTTACCCGCTATCCGCTCTGACTCGTCTCGATCAATATATTCTCAAACTCATGGCCGCTCGGTTTACGGGCCCGGTATGGCCGACCTGCTTGGCATAGCACGAAAGCTACCGTATGGATTTGAGAGATAAATATGAAAGATTTATCTGAAACCAGACAAAACATAAAAGATTTGGCTAGCATATGACCATTTTTGCTCATATCGTCATGATCTCTTATACCATTTACCTTGGATATATGCTAAAAACCGGAGAGCGCGCTTGCCAAGCCCATCAAATAATTTGAGTCATTGATCCTGGTCAGGACTGGCCCTGGATATTGGGATTACGTAACAGGCGCGCCTCGCGGTCTATAAAGTCACAGACCTCGACCACCAACAACAATCAGCCACCTAACTCCCCATCCTCTCCCCAAAGTCATACACCATGCCTCTCGACCATATCGGACTCGGCCGTATTGAGGATGTCGAAAAATCACGCGAATTCTACGAACAAGCGTTAGCTCCGCTGGGATATAAAGTCCAGGTTAGTCCCAACCTCCTTCTCATTTATCTCCCCCTGTAGTTCTAACGAATTGGAATGGTACAGATGTCCTTTGGAAAAGTATACGGTTTCGGACCATCTCCCTACTCGATCCCCTTTTGGATCGCAGATGTAAACGTTCGCCCATCCGAGGTTCCGATCCCGATTACAGCTGGTGGCCAACATGTCGCGTTCAAAGGTTCGCGTGCGCAAGTACATGCGTTTCACGAGGCCGCGCTTCAAGGTTTGTATCTCTGGCCATCTTGCTTTCAGAGTGGTATTTACTGATCGCGTGACCTTGACGCGTACTTAGCCGGCGGGAAATGCAATGGCCCTCCGGGATTCCGAACGAACTATCATCCGTTCTACTATGCTGCGTTTGTGATAGATCCAAGCGGGAACAACATCGAGTAAGTCTTCCCCCCTCTATCCCATCTCCCTCTCTCTAATCACTCACCTCCTTATCACAGAGTGGTAAATCACGGATCAGGCTGGCAATGGCTCTGGTACATCATCGGGACCAAACTCGGGTTCGTCACGCCGACCGAGAGTTATTCGGATAAAGACAAAAAGGATGATTGATTAAGATCTTATTCTCCGAGTTGCGGTTTATCCGAGGAGAAGAAGAGGGCGGATGTCGTGTCACCCGATCAGATCAACCAATATGTTCGGCCGATTTTTTGATATCATGGGTTATCTCGGTCTGTTGGACCGAGTTCTGGAAGTGTTCTAGAAGTGTATTGTGTATTCCGTTTTTTTTTTTTACTGTCGCGAATCGCAATGAACGCCATCTCTGGCAACGAGCGCAAGTGATGATATTATAAACACCCGACATATTCATTATTATCACAAAAATCCACCAACCCAACTAAACCAACTACGCTACAAAAAACATCAAATCAAAAAAGCGAAAATCAGTCCACCGACACCATCTAGTATACGTCTATAAAGTGGGTAGCCAGACAAGAAAAAAGCCAAAAGCAAAACGAGGATTAAGCGACGATCCCACCGACACCCCCACCCAACCCCTCAAAAACCTCCCAGCCCTCGCTAAGACCCTCACGTACAACAAACTCTCGCCCACCTAACCACTTCTCAACTCTCTCCCGATCCTTCTTCTCCACCCCATCCCCCTTGCCTTCCCCGTCATCCAAAACAGCAACATCTCCCGTCCCAACCAGCGCTAAAACCGCCCAACCGACCATGATAATCCCAGGCGGTCGTCCGCCACCACACCGTCCCAACGCGCGTTCGATTCCATCTAGCGTGCTCGCGATTAAACGTTGGTCGGGAGACGAAGCGCGTTCGATGATGGCGATGGGTGTGTAGGATGGGTATGTTGCTGAGGGTGGGGAGAGGGTAAGGGGGGATGAGATGGGTGTTGGTGGGGATGAGAGGAGTGATTGAGTTGGTGTAGGTGTTGATGAGGATGTTGTTGTTGTGGTTAGGGTTGGTGGTTTAGATGCGGAAAGTGTGGATGCTGGGGGCGCTCCAATCATAGCCTGCGCCGCAGGTTCTACCAACACACCACTCTCCCCTCCTCCGACATCACTCCTTCCCCAAACCAAAGCCCTCACAACCTCTCCCAACCGCGCAACACCCATCAAAACAACCACACTCCGTCCCCTCTCATACCCAACCACCGTACCTCCCTTACCCCCCTTTCCTACAGCCGTACACACCACCACCGAATCGGCTACTCCGCGTTGGGTAACAGGGATGCCTGCTAAGAGTGGAGCAGCGAGGCAAGATGAGATTCCAGGTACGACGATGGGTTCGAATCCTGCGCTGCGGAATGCTAGGACTTCTTCTCCGCCGCGGCCGTAGAGGAATGGGTCGCCTTGTTTAAGCTGGAGGGGAGGGGTGGATATAGGTAGGAGGGGAGGGGAGGGGAGGGGACGAAGAGGTATGCGAGTCAGTAAGTAGTGGAGAGCAAAGAAGCATGGAACATACGCGGATGACACATTTCCCAGCTCTCGCACCCTCGATCGCAAGATTGATAAACTCGTCTTGCGCGTGTTCAGCATTTCCCGGGTACTTTCTCGCTACTTTCACCTATCATCCCAATTAAATATCCATAAAGCACAGAAAAAAAAGGCGAATAGACGCACCTCAATACTCTTGGGTATAATAGCCATAATCTCCGCAGGAACCAGCTTATCAGCTAAAACGACCGAAGCGAGTTGGGTGATGGCGTGATGAGCGGCGCGTGTCAAGAGACCTGGGTGTCCTGGTCCTGAACCAACAAGGATGATCTGACCAGATGGTTTCGGTGGAGGGACGATTGCCAGGTTGTGATGCGAAGGAACCGAATCGGATGCAGGTTCGGCAGGCGGACGGGACCTGGATCGACTCGAACATTTGCCGGTGCTAGGCTTGGGAGGGGGTGCACGCGATGCCAAGACGGTTCTCATCGCAGCGTCGTCCATCGCAGCAAGCTGTTCCAACGGCGTGTATTCGCTAAGCTGAGCAACCCATCGCATCCGTCTGGTAGTTCGTTCGGCAGGAGTTTCGTCAATGTCGACAGCAAGTTGTTGAACAGGTCGGTTAAGCGGGACAGGATCGTCCTCTTCAATCGTCGAACCCACGCCCGACGACGGCCGAATATCGACACCACTATCCCGCATCGCGATCGCACTCTCGAGCGCAGCAGGGTCTTCGTCCTCCGACTTTGCGAGCTGGCGTAATCGCCCGACGTTATCGACCGCATCGCCCACGTTCCTAGGTAACCGTGCGACAAGCTCGCGCTTAAGCCTCGAAGCGAGTCGACAGCCGTGTCCGTTGGCCGTGACAGCCAGTTGCAAGCTCGACCCTCGTACGTCGACCGTGCGCAGACTCGGATCCGTGCAAGAATCGCTCCGCGCGAACCGGTGCGCCGCCGGAAACGTAAAGTCGCACAGGCTAGGCATGTCCGCGACCGTCACGGGCACCCGTCGTTCGCGACACGCACGAGCCATCGCAGCCGCCGACGTCGCCGATCTTCTTTCCGCCCCACCAGCACATCCAAGCGTATCCGTAATACACACAAATTGGATCCCAGGGTTCGCGTCCAGCAACTCGCGGAACTGGGCTTGCAGGACTTCGACCGGCTGTAACGGATCGTCGATAATCGACTCGTCGGCGTCTAGCCACTCGGCGTCGCCATGGTACACTCTCCACTGGACTTCTTCGCTCGCTTTGCGGATCCCTCCCCGCGCGGCGATAAGCACGCTCGCGTCTGCGTCTAGAGCTGCGAATATTCTGCTCGCTGCCAGCTGGCCCGAGCCAACGACTAGTACTGGTCTACGAGCCGGACGAAAAGCAAGTAGGAGAGATGCGCCGCGTGTAGGTTCTGGATAGCGCACCATCGGAGGGGAGAGGGGGAGAGGAGAGGGAGGAGAGAAGAGGGTTCCGGAGTGTGTGGTGTCATATAAGCCAATCGACGGATCGCCATCGCCAATTCCGAATTGGAAATTTTCGCTTAGGTTCTCCGCAATCTCATCTATATGTGCTCTATACGGCTTCTTTAGACGCAGATAACGCCGAGCACGCCCGATGCACCCTCGCTATCGTCTCCAGCCTGGCTATAGGGCGCACACTTGGCCCCCTCTTCCAGCCCGTAGCCTATCTACGAATAGATGGCACACGACCCCACGTCGCCCAAACGGGTTGCATGCCGTGCCTCCGCGTGTAAATCCCTGCTCCCCGGGAGCTTCTGAAAATCGGGGCGCTCGCTTGGTCCGGAATCCTGTGACTACGGTCTATATTTGTGGTGTTCGACTTGGCGCTTGCGTTTGGGGGGACAGACACAGGAGGCGAGGTGCGACTCTTACGGCACTGGCCTCGACCGAGCTCGCTTGTGTGCGCGAATCTGTTCGAGAGGCGGCGCCGGGTCGAGTCGAACGCATGCTCGGATGGATTCAAAGTGAGATCGCGGCACGCTGAGCCGCACAGTCAGACCGCTAAATACTCTATTTATTGGAATTTTGAATTGAATAGCCGAAAGGCTAGACTGGTGTTCAAATTCGATCGACGGAAAGCGTGATAAATTATGATTGCCGAATATGTAAACACAGTCATCGACATTATACACACCTCGGTTGCGTACCCGCCCAGCATGCGGAGTGGCTCAATCATTTATTTAGTGGCTGAGGGGCGAGAAGTAGGCAGACTGATTACGTATGGTAAATAAGAGAACTAAAACCCTTTAGAAAAAACTCGTTCCATCTAAATTGTCTACTTCAAGATAATTACACCAAAACCAGCTTGCTTTTCACCATCGCCCCACTCAATGAGCTTGTATCTACTTCTGATTGAGCGACACACCTATCTCATCAAGCGTTTGTCTAAAAGGGATATCGAGAAGGAACTCGAGAAGTTAACCCGAGTAAGAAAACCGATTAACGTGTGTGCCGGCGAATTGACATCTCTCCCGATACCTTGGGCATACTGTCAGTAGATCAAACATAGAGGGAAGGCAACCGAGTAGGATGGAGGACCAGCAGAAGCACGTGACTTGGCTGTCAGCCGGCCAGTTGCCGGCTCCCTGGTACTAGCAAGTTTCAATTTGCAAATTGAGGTGGAAAAATACATGCAGTAGCTTTTGGGAAAGGTGTGACGCGTCCGGCTAGGTACTTCGCATACATAAATGAGATAATGATGCTGTACAAATAAATTCCCGAAGATTTCAAAGACAATTGTCCAACTAGTCGCAGGCGAAAAATACAAGCATCATAGAGGTAGATCTGGACGCCCTTGTATGGTCACTTTTATCACTCAGCCGTAACCGAGATAGATACTGTTGGGCGGCGGAGCCGCCGGATAGGGGTTGCTTACGTGTATTTCCGTCTGTATAGTTCGTGCATATACGTCCGGTTCTAGGGGATTTCTCCCCCCGACCACCATCTCTTGTTCATCGTAGTCGCGTGGTCGCGACGCTTTCGACCTCGCGCAACAGATACTTGGCATGGGACCTTCGAGCTCCCATACCTACGCATATATCCAAGTAATTAGCTAAGCCTCCGGCGTAAAGAACGAGTCGTAGATTCACAAGGGCAGCACACTTTGCGCAGAGCGCGAGAGAGAGAAGTGCAAGGGAGGTCCAGATTATTACAATTAGCGGGAAAAGAGAGCGACGAGATATCTACCAGCTGATTTACTTTATAACCTTGAGGCATGCCTCCAGCGCGAAGGCTGGATGGGTATTACTGCACGCGCACCAATTCGGAAAGAGTACCCGGAGGGGTCAACTGCATGCCGGAAAGTCTGCTTATCGTATCATAAACAACTAAACACACCAATCAACACAAACAAGCCATCAAAATCTTGATATTAGGCGCATATAGTCCAACATTCTGACGAAACACTCAGCGCCCAAGGTGGATATATGGAACCCATCTTGA
>WSTJ01001255.1:0-14000 GCA_019623705.1 Ceratobasidium sp. 428 | reverse complement strand
AGTACCTAAACCGCTCGGCATGCTCGATAATGTGACGGGGCAGCCCCACCGCCGATTTCGTCCTGCACCAACAACAAATCCATGACGTTCAGCTGTAAATCTTTTTCTTTTTTATCAAGAGGGGGAGCAAGCGAATAACCGAACCACAACGCATGTATTCCCGGAATTGGAAGAACCAGACCACATGACCATGCGACCACGGCCCACAGAATAAATGTGCCGTAAGCGGTGAACGTCAGCCCACATATTGTCGCATCAGCCCTCCTTCTGTCTCGAAGATAGCATATATCCTGAACCTTGAGTTCAGCGGGCGCGTCTGTTGTGTACGGGCCGAATTAACCGAAATGAGGTGTCTCACACCCGACGCGGCTAGCCTGCTGCGCCTCGCTCAAAGGCAGGGCAGGGCAGCCCGCCTGAGAGACTAGACCCTCGGTCAAAAAAAGGACCCAGTCAAGAAAAGAACTCAAAGACCCCGGTCAAGAAAAAGAACTCAAAGACCCCGAGCAAGAGAAATGAAAATACCGCGCATAGCAACAAGGCAAAAACAACGCGTCAAGTGAGCCCAGCCACAACCCACACGCGTGTTTTTGGTAAAAAAGAAAGTGAAGATCGAGGCTGGACTCACGGTTCGGGGTTCATCAGTTGGAACATTTCTTTGTACTATTATTGGTGTGTGAGTTTTTCTGTCATGTCTAGTGTGAGAGTGGGTAAAAGACGTACTGTATATGCCTGTAAAATAGGTAAACAAATGTGAGAAAATTGAATAAACAAATGTGAGAGAAATCGAATGCGAGCATGTGGAAAGGACGTACTTCGGGTAACATGTTAAATATATCCTTCCCGTTACAAATCGTTTCTTGTATCCTCTTGGGCTCGAGCAACTTCATATCTCCCCCGATCCTATCCGCATGCGAATACCCTATCCAAAACCTATCAACTCTCACCATCCTTCCAACCCCAAAGACCCACACCCACCTCTCATCTTCGTAACAAACTCCCCAATAGTCCTAAAACAAAAACTGTTTCCCCGAACATCAACCCCAGTCCAGGCACCGACACCTCCCAACAAATCCGACCCTAACTCACCTACAATGCCACCCCGCATCAGCAAGAACAACATCCCCCGCCATCGAATGCCTATAAAAACTCCCCGCACTCCACTCATGCACCGCCGCACGCCAACTGCCCCACCCGCTCGGCCACTCAAAACTATACACATAATTCCTCAACTGTAAATGCAACACCCGAGGAAACGCGCATGTTTTAACGAGTTTAATCGTGTGTGCTGCTGGGATTTCGTCTACGTCTGACATTATAACTAAAGGAGGCGGTGTCGGGCGTGATGCGAGGGGAGGAGAACGGCCTGTTGCGGGGAGAGATGAGGAGAGGAGACGGGTCATTGCGGCGCGTTGTTCTGCTTCGACTGCGAATGGTGATTCGCCTGGTTTGGGTATGCGGCCGGGGTGGAGTGCGTATGTGATTTTGGGAGCGAAGCGGGAGAAACGGGGTGTTTTGAGGGCTTCTTTGAAGTATGTTGGTTTGGGGAGACCTGTAAATGTTCCTACACCATCCAAACCACTTTCTTCAATCTCCTCAATTAAGAAAGAAAAGCAAGAAGACGTACGATCACTCTCAATAACAAAAAACTGATCCACAACCCCATCCAACTCGTTCATCCTAACCTCGAGTAAATCCAACTCCGTACTCAACAACACAGCATCCCAAACTTCCTTCCCTCCTTCAACATCTACTCTCACATCGTATCCATGCAATTTACATATTGCTGCTGAAGGCTCGACACCAGGTGCGTAGAAATGGGGGATGAGGTTTTTAGGTCCGTCTGGTGTGTCCCAGAGCGGTCGCGAGGCGTAGGAGAGGGTGTTTTGGAGTTGGTAGCGGTAGTAGATTGATAGGGAGATGAGGGTTATGAGTGTGATGAGGAAGGCTACGATTCGCCGGCGGATGGCGACCATATGTGTGTGGGGGGATTCTGACGGTGATCGTCAGGTTCAGTTTGTTTGATGGGGATGGATCAATGGATGCGTGTCGTGTGTGCCTTAGGCGCTGACGGGTGGCTGATGTGGCTGTTCAGCTTCTTGTTTTTGTCTTTTGTCTTCTTCCGCGATATCTAAAACGGGCCAGGGACCTAAATAGCACGACGCAGCATTTAAACTGGTTTACTGGAGCGGTCTTTGAGAAAGTTATTGTGTATATTGTCGGCACTATGTCGACTAGCCAAAGAAACAGCATGGACACTCGCCCGGTTGCGTCCCACCCGAGTAAGAGGACGATGTGGGAGAGCTACCAAAGTGAGTTGCCCACGATTTCAATCTATCTTATTCCTCTGTCTGATTTATACTCGTACCTATGGGACAGTACTCCCCAAACGCACAAAAATCATACTCGCTACTTCGATCGGCTTAGTTGGAATAGTCGGCCTCATTGTGTCCGACAGACTCGAGGAGACGATCCCCGCTCAGGCGCCCCCGTCGCAGGGCGCGCCACGTGCCTCGCAGGCGACTTGACGAATACATATTATATCGGGGAGGGAAAGCTACGAGGGAAGTCAAAGTGAGTCTATCGTTCTGCCCGTTTGTAATGTTTTTGTAATTATGACCAGGGCTTGGGTTTACTTCAAGCCAGACGAGTATTCACCTCGGGGGCATACAATTGAATCCACTCAGTTCGACTGAGATTTCCGGTTAATTTTGCATGGTCGCTTGTTCGGCAGACAAACGTCGGCTGTGCGCTGCCTCTGTATTTGAGGTTGGGGAACATTCGTACCTCGTAATAATTTACATTTTATTGCGACGGACAAGATCGTACTGTTCACGAGACAATTTCATAGACGATTTTGAATACACAGCACATACATTTTCTATTTCGAACAAACATAAATTTGACACAAAGGCAACCTAAAACCGTAACATGTAATCAAAGCCTCCTAAACCAGGGGCCAACAACTCGAACAAGCAAAAGCCTCTCCAGCTGCATCCGTCATCCGCACCTCCGTCATCCCAAGTCACGAGTCTCCTCCACACCACCACCACTATGAGCGCGACGACAACCACTGCCCCGCCGCTAAAGCCCCCGCCAACAGGTCCACCTCCCCGACCAAACGGAGCTCCTGCAGCTCAGCGCGCGACAGCTCAGACTGGCCAGACGCGCAAGAACCCCAATGCGGGAAATCCGAATGTGAAAGTCGAGCCAACAGCGCCGCCTGACCCTGTGACGATGTATGAGAGCGTGCGGAGTAGGATCGCGGCGTTGGAGGAGGAAGAGGTCACGGTCGAAGAGGAGGAGCGGAAGCTTGGTGAGTTCATTTCATTATGTGGGGCTTTACTTGAGCTGATTATTCGTCTTTGTGTGCGTGTTGATGCTATGGTATTAACTGGGACACAGCCGACGAAGCTCGTCAGTCTGTTCGCGGCGTCCCCGACTCGGTCGTACAAACCAAATACATCGAACTGGTCAGTCACTTGCATGTCCTCTACGCAGCACCCCTGACATCTAGCTGACTTCAGGGGTACCGGTACAGTTCCAAGAGATGAAACGACTCGAGCGGGAACATGCCAAGGAGAAGCAAAAGCTCACCAAGGACAAAGACGCAGGTGGGCCACTACGTCCCATATGAGGCTATTCATCCTAAAGTGAGATTCCTGGCAGCCAAGACGCAGTACAACAAAGCGAGTCAAGCTAGAGCAAAGCTCGAAAGCTTGGCGAGAGAGTTGCAGAAGGACAACAAGAAACTGCGTGTGCGCCTCTTTCTCGATTGATTCATCTAACGTGCAAGTTGATCTCTTTTGCGTGCATAGGAGGATACTCGGCGTTTGACTACTAGCTTTGAAGAGGCTCGTGACGAGGTGCGCCTCCTATTCGTTTATCCAAGCCCCTATACTAAACCCTGTTTTTCTAATCGTAGATCAATCAAGTCAAGGATGAGCTTGTCCAACGTCAACTCGCCAGACCTTCGTTCTTTGCGCGCAATGGAATTGGACTCAACACGCGCAAACCGCTCCAAGAAAATGGGGCGCAGCAATCGCCGGACATTGTTGTAAAGGTATACCTCCCCAACTTCTCGCCTCCATAAGTTTCCTAATCACCTATGGTTTATTAGGTGGTATGCAAATTCCGCGCAGAACTTTACTTCAAGATCAACCGCAAGACCAAACTTACGCGTCTGTTCACGGCCTGGGAAGGTCGTATGGACATGTCGCCCGACGGGAAAGAGCCCACTGCGCCTGTGAATGGCAAAAAGCCGCCTGGAAAGGGTACCAATTTTGTTTTCACGCACGCCGGTCGGACGGTCGACTGGGATCAGACGCCCGATGAGGCTGGGATCGAGAACAACGATGTGATTATGGCGGTGGAGCTCATGGACCTCACACAGGCCGAATCCGTACGTCCTCACTATACCCTTCACTTTGCATAATCTAAACTAAAACATGCATACATTGTACCCCAGGACGACCACCCTACACCCTCTAAACCGCTTCTCAAAAAGTTTGTCCCCGAGGGTGAAGCCGAGGCGGCCCAGGCGGTTGAAGAGCTCCTGGACGGTGTGGTGCGCGAACGGTTAAAGGACGTGTTGCGCCAGTATGAACGACGGGAGCGGCATTTTGAGGCGGTGGTGCGGAGTAAAGAGTTGGAGGTATTGTTGGCCCGGGCTAGGGTCGAGGAGCAGAAGGGGTGTGTGGAGGCTGCGAGGCGGGCGGCGAGGGCGGTGGAGCAGCAGGTGAGTGTAATTGTGTTTGGAAGTGGGCAGGGATTTGATCTAATATTGGTGTTGGGATTTTAAAAGAATGCGGCGTTGCAGATGGAGATGGAAGAGATGCAACGTCAGGAAGCTGTAGTCGCTGGAAAGATTCAACAGTGTCTTCAAGCTGTGAGTGTTCAATACCAGCTAAATTACTGTCCACACCGAACTAACAATCGAATCTCGCCACTAGCTCGGCAAAAGCACAGTCGTAGACCCGGCTCCCGGAGCGGCGCGTATTGTGCGAGACGTTTTGCGGGAACATTTGGAGATTCGCGCTCGGACGATTGAACACAACTCGAATCAGGCGTCTGGAGATGATGCGTTGTAGTATTAGTTGTATACGGCTCGGAAATAGAGCGGTTAAAGTGCGAAGTCGTGTGGGGGCTTGGGTGAATCTTATTTAGGTGTGATGCGTTGTTATAATTAGGCGTTAAATCCGAAAGACTCCGGTCAAGGGTGGTGTCTCGTAAGTGATTTAGGACGGATTTAGGATTCGACCTAAGTTTGTACCGCCCGTTGCTCTCCTAATATCACACTTATGAGTATGTGACTTATACTATTTGATAGAGCATCGAGAGTAGCGTAGATAGCTGCTTGGAGCATGCATAAATGCGGTTTCTTGCAGGAGAAAACCTCACTATAAATTTAGGTAAAATGCTAAATTTCGCCTTAAACGTTTACGAGAAACCACCCTTTGAAAGTGCTTTAGTCGAGCTCTGTCCTGGTGTCCTTGAGGCTGCCTGACTTTGATAGATTAAAGCGTTTGCATTCTGATGGATACACGCAGAGCATTACAAAAAGGATTACAGACAACAACCGAAATATGTCCTTGATTAATAGTCCAGTTAAAGAAAATATTAGACGAGCGAATCAAGCTCGTGGACGTTCTCTACCATCCCGCTGCGCGTAAAGGTCTTGCCCTTGACCTCCTCGAGTCCCTCGCCGGCATAGCTAGCGTTGGGGCTGATCTCAATCTCGACGCCTTCCTGGACAGTCGCGCCGGCCTTCTCCAACCACCTACGCTGCTGAGCCAAAAGGTCCGCGCGGCTGGTCTGAGGATCATCGCTACCAGTCCCAGGCGCGTTCTTGAGCGGACTGAATTCGTCCTTTCGGCAGACCTCGAGAACGGCCATGTGCTGAGTGAACGGGAACACGTCAAACACAAACAGCTCGAGCTTCATGCCGTTGGGCTTGGCCGGCTTGCGCAGCTCGCCCGTCGCGATATCTACATGGGGGATCTTTTTCCGAGCGATATGGAACGCCATCTGGTCCTCGAACTCGGCGACGCGGTTCAAAAACGCGGTGGTGTAAAAGTGGTTCGCAATGTTCCCGGCCCGGAACGCGAGCTGTCCGTCAGCGTCCCGTCGCTCGGCCTGTTCTTTTGAAATCTCCGAATACTCGACGACACCGAACCGACCGCCTTTGCACGCGACGACGCCGACCGACTCGGTCGGGCACGTCTTGGGTACGACCTTGGCGGCGCAGTCGGCTTTCTTTTGAATCGCAGCGCCGAGAAACACGGGGTCGGCGACGCGCACGAGGCAGTTATCGACGCAATACGCGTGGATGTAATCAATTTTCCGGGCCGCCAGGTCGGAGAGGACGGTCGTGCTCGATCCGGGGGTGATTGGGCTACGTAATGCTGCGTAAAGCCCACCGTTGCCGTCCGGGGCTACGGCTACCGAGGAAGGCGTGTCGAGTAAAACTTTGCCGTCGTTGTCAAGGCAGGGCAGTGTACCTTTGGATACGAAAAAAAAACAAATGAGAACCAGGAAGCCGAGGTTGGGGTAAAAATATGCGCTCACCTTGCTCGAAAAAGATGACCTGGGACGCGTCGAGGCCGAAGAAGTTGTTTTGGGTAAAGAACGCCTCGGTCGCCTTTCGGGTCGGCCCACTGGTCATGACGTACCAGGGGATGGTGACGCCCGGGCTCGTACCTCCGCTCGCGAGGACCTGCAAACGGGCGATACGCTCTGCCTGGTATTGGAATAAGCTCTTGTGGCTCGGTAGACCGATATCGTAGCACCCCTTGGGGTCAGAGCTTCCAAGTCGCGTGCCCTGCCCACCGGCCATGAGTAGGACGCCAACTTTGCCCTGTGAGATCGCCTGAAGTCCGATTTTTCTAAATTCGGACTCTTTGGCTTCGTCGCCTAGAATGCTATCAAACGAATCGCTCGGGAGAGGCGTGATTTCATCCTGAGTGGAGTTTTGCGCGTCTTTCTCGCTCTGAATCGCCTTGGCAAACACGCGGTTAACGCGTTCGATATCGAGGGCCGCGAGCTGATTCGAGAGCGAGACCTGCTCGGCTTCGGAGAGCTGGGGCCAAAAGTGAAGGACTTGGCTCTGTCCGGCCTTTTCGAATTTCTCTTTGAGAACGGCGTAAGTGTTGAGAGAGGCCATGGCGTAAGTCGTGGATGAGGGAAAAAGGTGGTAGACGAGAGGGAGAAAATGACGCGCACTTAACCGCTCTCTATGTACTGCCTCACACGTGGATCAGGGGCCTTTGACACGCGGTCACGTGCACACGAGGCAATGGTCCTGCACAGCTGGAAGCGCTCATTCATTTCGCAAAGCATAGCGCCCGTACATCTGTAAATCCCCTCGCTAAGTGCTAGATAACGACCATCACAGTGCTTGCTGAATGCATGTAGCTCAACTTACTGCCGCCCGGTAAAGGCATGGTGACGTTCTCGAGCACCATGTTGGCTTGCCTAGGCTCGGCGAGTTGGTCGAATCGAGAATAAGGCCGGTCAGTAGCACAGCATTTGCTGAAGTACCCTTTGCCGTAAAGCCGAGGTTGAACATCGTGGAGCACTGAGGTGTCGCGGTGTTGAAGACCTGAACAAAGATGTTGGCTTGGGCGCTCATTTAGGTACATTGATTATATATCTTCAGGTAAACAACGCCCTTGGCAGTGTCGCGACTCGCAGACCGGTGGGCAGGAACCGAGACGTTGGGAGCTGGAGTAGTGTTCAAAATTTGCGTGCCAACGCTTGAGCTAAACATCTACGCAGGATGTGCACTAGTTTTTGGGCGTCTGTCTCGAGCGAGAGCGATCTTACAGGCATCATGTCCGGTAGCCATTGGTGGCTGTTGAGATGTTGGAGCGTAGGAGCCTCTGCGAGGCGGGATGATTTAGATATTCACTCTGCGTACAGCCAAGTAAGTATGTCTTACATGCGGAGGCGAAGACAACATCGGAGTTTCTGAGTGAACATGAGCTTGACGTATACGAAGCTGAGTTCGATAATACTGAGTACACCTGTTCAAGTCTGGTCAAGAAGGCGGATTTTGCTACAGTCCCTTCTTCGAGGTTAGAGTCTATCAAACTACCCATATGCTAGCTTAATCCGTATCACTACCGGTGTCCACTCATAAGATTACAGCATATCTTTGTAACAAGTTGTAAACATTCGCTTTAACGAGATGACTAGCATATTCAGTTCGACGGGAGTTATCTTACATCAACACATTTTAGATAAACCGTCGATGCAGGTCGATGGAAGTGCCGGCGGTGCCGAGCCGGGTGTCTAGAAGAGTTGTTGAGGTTAGGTATTCGAACTTCTTGTTTGGGAAGGTAGCTTTAAGACTGTTGGAGAATACCTTTCGGTAGGTATTTTGGTTATTAGAGAATGCTTTACGGAATTTAGCAACATACCTTCCAGCGGTACTTCGCGTAGCTGGCAAGAGCTCATGTGTAAGTTGTCCTCCTAACAAAAAAAGAAGTTTCACTTACCTATCTTGTCCCTATACTGTATGCGCACCGAGTCCCATTCACTCTTATTCATCGGGACTTGGGTATGGTACCCAAAAACCAGTCTTCGTTCCCGGTCCCGATACACTTCAACTTGTACGGCTCCGAATGCCCAAGCTGAGATCATAGTTTGGGAACCGGGTTCGTGTTCAATGGCATCACCAGTGACGAAATCAACTGGGTCGATCGCTTCTTAAACACAACGCTGGATTTGAGCTTCTGATGCAACTAGGAAGGTATAGAGGTGATCTGCATGATCGCCGGTGGCCTCGCATCGTGTAGGAGGCAGCTCGTTAGCAGAGACACGCATAATTTCTGCAGGTCTTTACGACCAAGTTCACGGACACCAAGTGCTGATTCGGACAAACGTATGAAGGGAGAGCAGAGAGCCTTGAGCGCCGAGTCACTATCCAACGTAAGTGCGTGATGGTGTAAACGAGAATAGAATTGATGGGTATGCCAAGCAGCTGATTCACGGCTCAATAAAACCACATCAGGCAGTGCGCTTATAGTAATCATCAAAGGCTTAATATCAGCCCTAATTTAGACACGGTTGAGTTGTTTGAGAGCGGTGAATGCGTCGCCCTTGTCGACCCAGTCAAGAAGAACATAAGTTGGCCAGAGGTTCTCGCCCAGTGGTGCGCAGCCGTTAGCGTTAGCGATGATCCTTCAGGTAACACAAATTGTGAGTTAAGATTGATCGAGTTCATGTATGCACTTACGATGCAACCGAGTTCGTGGTGGCAGCTTTCGCACGGTCTGGGACGATGATATCATTGCTACCTAAGAACTTGTAGTTGAGGCTGTGGTTGATCATATACATCTATGGCGCGAGGTGAGCTGAAATACGGATGTAATCAAAGCGTCCTAACCTTTCCATTGGGGCTACCGTTTACGCGATCTACCTTACACGGGAAGTTTGCGTCGAGCTGGCTAAACGGTGTCTCCCACATCTGAACAATACCACCAGATGGTAAGCCCAAAATTCCACCCGCAAGAATTCTAACTTACATTATTAAACTCGCTGATGATCCACGGTACACCCCCAGCATTCGTCGGGTAGTCCATGACAACTACAAGTCGTTTCCCGCTTGAGATCATATTGCCCAATGTCGGCCAAGCGTTCCTTGCCACACTCCCACTGGGAGGAGTATAGACGTATGAAGAGATACCGGAAGCGGTGAACGGCGGGACCCAATATTGCTTAGCATCCAAATTGTCTCCGTTGGTCAGAATTAGTGTGATAACTTCACGCGGATGTGCATCCATCCAGGTTTTGATTTTGGATAACCAGGATGTGAGGGATCCACCATCCCAGAGTGCACATGAGGTATGGCAAAGTTCGACGCCACCGTCTTTTAGTTTCCCGGCAGCTTGTAGGAGCCGAACTCCAAGATTGAGCTGAGCAGTTACATCGACATTTTGGTTGGCAGAAAGGGCGGTGACATCCGTTGAGTAAGCATAGGAGTTATGGGCTAATGCAGAGTTGGTTTGTTGAGACCGGTGCTTCTAGCTGTGAATGATGACCTACCACCGATGTACGTGACCTTTAACAGGGTTTAGAATTTCTCAAAAGACTTATGAGTGACAAGAACTGACGTTACCATATGAGCGAGAGCACAGCGCAGTATAACCATTACAAAGATCGGCGCGAGCCTCCAATCCAGGCTTTACTAGAGCAGGGGACGCAAGTACTCCTTGGAGCGCGAGTAAAAACGTCGAGTAAAGAGGAAGCGCGATCATTGAGCTCAAGCTAGGGGGCGCCGGGAGATGGACTAAGAGATGTGTCGAGTAATATCGAACATTAATATACCATCAAGTAAGACTTTGAGTGAGTTGCAAACACGTACTATTGGAGGGGTTTGGGCTTCCGCCTAAGTCAATCGCGAGCAAAGCGCAGTAAAGGTGAGATCAGACCATTGGCTTTTTATTGCCCTTTCACTTCATCTTCCCTCAGCAAAATTTCCTAAAGCAGCTCTAGGTAGCACAAGAGGAGAAGCATCTAATATAGCCTTGGCGATACTGTGGAATACAAAGATGACGGTCGCTGTGAAACGACCATGTGGATATGGAAAGCCGGCCACCTCGACGTAACTTCGGACAGCGACCTATGGCTTCGATGTGCATCTGCAGCAGCATTGGAGTGCACCCGAACCAGTTGCATGCGGGGAAGGCTCATAGGCGATTCGGGTAATAGCAAACATCTCTTTGCGATGACAGTTAGCATGGTGGACTTGAAACGGCGAACTCGGCGCGCTCGTTACGTAAGTTTTTATGGTACTGCAAAGCTCCAGCTTGAACCAATCAACGTGCACGTGCTATCTCGATTGCTTATTTTCAATTTGCTCTCACCCTCAAGGGTATAATTTCTTCACGCAGCTGCATGCATGAAGTATCTGAGCTGGGTATTGTAGATCCAAATAAATCGTTGCATACGAGCCTGAGCAAGCGGCTACGCCGCCTCGGCCCCTGTGGGACGGCCCCTATCCGTAAGGACTAGCCCCTATCTCACACCAACATGTTCATTTCTACCACCACCAACATACTCCAAGCCTTATCATCATTCTAATGGCGCAGCATAATATAACTGGACTTGGACTTGGACTCCCTCATTCTGGGCTCCCTTACCCTAGCGAAGACGTTTCACGGCGGCCACATGAACGCTCTCAGTCGCTGTACGACCCGTCTTACTGTCGCTCTCGGAGTGCTAATGGCTCTTCTGGACACGTTTCTCGCCCTCATTCGACTTATTCTGGGAAACAAAGCCTGCACTCTGTAGAATCCATTCGTGCTGTGGCTGAGCTCGACGCTGCTGCCGCCTCAGTGGTTGGAATGGTGCCAAGCATCGAAGGCGTGGGATTGATGGATCAGTCTGACAACCCGAGAAGCTATTCAGACACAACCAGCGTCGACAGAGATCTCAGCGGTATATCTGTCGCTCACCTCAAGTTGGCTCGTGTTCGTGCACGATCCGCACCAATAGATGTTCAAGAGGACTCACTCGACTCTCGTACGCACTCGAGGTTTCCTAGAGCTGACTCCCTACTGCGACTTGATTCAAACTCTACTTCGAAAGACTTGAAGAAATTGTTAACCACACGCGTGCGCCACGCTCCGCCTGGCATTGATACAAACAAGGCCAACGCGAGCGGAATATCTTCATCGTCTTCCTCCCCCATCAAGAACGACCCAAGAGCTTCCCAGCTTGAACTAGAAAAATCTCGCCCGCGTGTCGAAGTATATCTAGTATTAACCAATCATGTGGCTATTGAAGGGGGCTGCTTTGGTGGGACACTCATCGTCCGTACGCGCAAGCCTCGTCGCGGGGAAGCTCGTCATGTCAGGATTGACGGAGGCAAGATCAGAATAATTGGTTTTGAGGGTACACTGATTCGATTGTTTCAGTAATACAAGTCACTAATATTCATAACAGGAGTGTCTGAAACAGAACGATATGCTTTTTACCAGTACTCGGCTCCACTTTCTGAGACCACGGAGGATTTCTCGCAGCTTTATGAACCGGATTCGAACTATGACAGTGATGGGTACCGTATCGCCCAAGAGGGTACATTTTCAGTTCCATTCACAGTGCACGTTCCACATGGCGATACTTCTCGACCGCATAAAAATATACCCAAAGGGGTTATACGAGAGAGCGGCATCAACGCCGCGATCAAGTACATTATCCTTATCTCATTCAAAGTGAAGGACGATGCGGATAATAGTATTAGGATCGACAAGCACGCTGACTTAGGGAGCATTTCGATTGCCCATTTCTATCGTAGTGTGGAACTATGGCCGGCTTATGGACTTATGGCGCTACATACTACTGAGGAGGCACATCCTGCATTAGGCGAGACCGGGACTGTGTCTGCTAGGACCGCGCGAGGCTTGTTTTTTGGTGGAGCAGGTATGCTTCATTTGACTGCCGTCTTACATCGGAAGGTTTGGCTTGCTGGACAGCAATGCACAGTTTACATTGGAGCTTGGAATGAAACGAATAAATCTGTGAGTTGCGCTTGACGCATTCAGTTCAGTATTTTCTCACAATCGGTGTGTATGATAGATCAAAGCTATGATTCTAACCATCATTAGAAATGTTAATATTGGCCGGCCTAACCAGAGCGTATCCAGCAACAAGAAGCAAATCGCCGAAACTACGCTTGACGCGGCACGTGGGCCAAACTTTGGGCCAGTGACCGGCAAGGGGTGGTGGGCCGGGATAGAAGCAGGTGGAACTTGCGAGTTTTCGCACTCGATTGAGATACCCGTATGTCTGCTCATCTTTTTATCGATGCCGTTGACTCTATTGACTCCTATCATGTATTTATTCAGGCCGATGCCTTGACGATAAATAGAACACATATAATCGAGGTTTCGTACGTCCTACGAGTCACCCTAGTGACCGGCTCGCTTTCGTCAAATGTTTCAGTGGATCTCCCTTTTCGTATCATCAACGCGATTTCTACTGATGGTCTCCCGGCTCCGCCCCCACCTGGCCTCTTGATTGGTGGTCTGAAACTGCCCAAAGAGGTTCCAGTCTCATTTACCTTTGATGCGTCACCCAAACAAAACTCAACTACCCTGGATCCACGAACCTGGAATTTTCCTAGCGGCGGCTGGTCTAAAACTAGCGGCCCCCAGCAACAAGATGTCTTGGAGTGGAGGAATCATGCCTCGGACGACTTGCGTGTGCCGGATGGCGTTGGTTCTGGATTAAGTGGTTTTAAAGAAGATGCTAGCTTCCTTGATCGCGCATCCCAGGTCTCCCAGATTTCTCAGGATACAAGAACTTCTTATCAGCTATTTGATGGCATATCCCCTGGAGACTCCGTATCGCGTTTGATGAGCCAGGTTGAAGACGGCTTCAATACGCAGGAGCAACTACCTAGCCATCAGTCCAGTCAAAGGAATTTGGTTGCTAGTTCTAATATCCTCAAGCCCGCACCATCGGCAAAGCATCGAGTTACATTTCTCACTCCGAAGACAGCCAATGCTCGAGCGATGCAGGGGAGTTCTGCTATGTCTAGGGAAATTGAGCATTCTTCTCCGGGAACTCAAGGCATTTCGGGGCATCTAAAGGAGCCTTCGTCGAGGCGGTTCATATTGGAAGATAGTCGCTCAACTCGGGCTCGGCCTGATCAAGCTCTGTCACAGCTAATCGATACGTGGAATGACGAGGATGCAGACGAGGTACTTCGTTCACTCCGCATGGACGAGGGAGGGTTTGATTCATTCCATTCGAGTCAAGGCCAAGAACTAGTCTTGAATGGTCGTGTCTCTGGCCCCATTACCGGCTCCTCTGGGTCGTCAGATCCATGGTCTGCGAGGAGTGGATCGTCATATTCTCAACCAAGTGCGAGTTATCCGAGCTCGGCTTTCGAAACAAGCCCAGAACAGGATACTGATATCTCGTATGGTGGTTCTTATTCGATGAAATCTAACTCAAAACCCCATTTGGATTCTATGTCAAAGGACGAGACGCCG
>WSTJ01001254.1:0-14004 GCA_019623705.1 Ceratobasidium sp. 428 | reverse complement strand
CGGCGCTTGTAGCCGGAAATTATTTACATATATTTTTGATACAGATCGTGGGGAGTTTTCCCTATGACAAGGCTTACGATTAGTGTTAAACTAGGCCGGGAGCCGAAAGCCGAAAGGAGAAGGGGAGGGCAAGCCACAGCGACATAGAGACTTGCGAGCGAACAGGCAAGAACAAAGACCAATCAGCCCGCACCCTGATCGCAGCACATGATTACATAAGAGCGCCTCGTGGGGCTTAGTAGCCACTACCAACATCGACTCCTTAAACGCGCCTGCGTAGCTTATAGACCGCCCGACTACCCTGCACGACCAAACTAGCAAACACTACCGGCTCTGATACGTCCTCCATAACCTTTACCGGTACCTTTATTCGCGCCTGGGCTCTGGTCCAATAATGGTTCAACTACTAGTTGCACTAAACGATAATCCGCAAGAGATGAATAATGTCGGCCCACGTCCAGAAGTAATTGAAGCCCCAAATCAAGGGGCTACATCATATCCTAGGAGCGGGGGGTCTTTCTGGCGGCGATGGAATCACATAACCAGCCTACTAGTAGAATGCGTCAAAGATACAGCTCAGCACGGCCTTCGGCGCGCACTTAACTGTTGTAGAAATCCTAGGTTAGTGTATTCAAGCATTTTTGATCATCAAGCTGAACCAGGGTCGAATTACAGGTCGACCTTTGTGTGGATAGCCATATCGGGTGGCTCATCGGCGACTTGGCTAGCTAATACCGGCATAAAACCCCAATATATTTGCCTAATGCCTATTATCTCGCATCAGCTTTTGTCCTGCCAATCTCATGACGTCTTCTGGCCAGACTTTCCGGGTCTCGTAGAGTTGCAGTCCCATCTTTACGGTGCAATGGAGAGGTCGACCGATACTGTAGTGGTCGCGATTGATCTCAAGCGCTCAGAAGTGGCCGTTCGGGATCTGTGAGTGCACGAATTTGATGGATAAGTACACTAATCTCGATCTTATGTAGGATCACCCGCGTCAAGCTCAGCTCTTTAGCCTCCAAAAATCCTCTTGTAAGGAATCTGGGAGAATTTGTCGAAGATGCTCGCATTATCGGCCGAAGCCTGCAAAGGTTTGGCAGTCGGGTTGGAAGCGTAGTCGACCAAACCATCACGACGAACGAGTACGCAATTGGGCTACTCGAGAGCGCAGCCAAACCCAAAGAGTCCCTGTCCTGGCCTCGACTTCTTTCAGCTCCGGCCCCGCAGTTTCAACACAAAGAAGTAAAGGCCACGTGGTTCAAAGCGATTGAAAAAATGAAGTCGACTGTCATGGAGCTATCTGTCGAAGCCGCAGCAAATATGCGGGCGTTGGATAGGTTGGACGAGCAGCTCTCTGTGATTCACGAAATAATCACTATGGACGATGCGAAATCAAAGCGGATAAGCAAGAAGTAGTACGTCATTTCAATGCATAGACACCAGCATTTGGAACGGCTAACTCGGTAAAAATATAAAAATAGCTAAGCAAACTATGGACGACCCTGGGTGGGAATAGTGGTAAGTCAGCTAACAGCCCGTTGAAGCATGTCATTGATCCTTCTTTCAGCGTCGATAGGAGTATTTGAGTCTCATACTGAGCTCCTGAAACGTATACTCGACTACCGCGAAGCGGCCATGGAGCATGTAACATCCGCGAAATTTCAGCTGGAGCGATTGGCCATTGGCTTGAACGATTTGAACGATCAAGTAACAATACCCTTACTGAAAGGAGAGATCACCGAGATTCCTCTAGATGTGAGACTTGGCTTTTCAAGCACTAACAGCCTGTGTGACACCTTCAAACAGGTCCATATTAGGATCATGCAGATGGGTACGGCACGATTGGTGGACGGACGAGCACGGGAACGTCTGCGCGAAGACATGTATATGCTTAAGGCGCTTGGTAGCGGTCAAAAGTAGTCACATGGTAATTATGTAGCCTTTCTTGTAATTTAGTCATGGGAAACTGGGATAATCAAGTCAACTGTAGCTGTTTCAGACGACAGTGGTACGTGAACTGCTTGCTTAGAGCCGCTATGCAAATAGCCAAACTCAGCCAGCTAAAGCAAGCAAATCGACAGAAGCCACTTATAACCTTATGAGTGACTGTATTGAATGAGTGGATGTTTATGCTATCTAGGACTAGACTCTAGGGGAAATCCAGGTTTTCCGCCAGGGAAAATTATTGGATAGCTGAAAAAAGTGGGTGTCGTAACCAGCGGAGCGGAGAGGAGCTCAGGGTCACGTGACCGTGTTTCACCGCGAACCACCTCTAGCCACGCTCACAATAGTCCACGGTGTTTAGTCACACACCCGTGACATAAATCGCAAAGGGTTAACCTTTGCTCCCTCCAGCTAGACTGTAACTCTAGCTGCCCCACTCGCCCTTAGATTGTCAACATTATCCCTACGATGCCTCTCGACCACCAGTCGTCCGGGCTTCTTCGTATCAGCAGACCCCAGGTGACACCGCACCAGATAGTGGCCGAATTATCTTTTATACTCAGCTCCAGCCTGCATTTTACTATCTGTGGTCTCTGTAAACTCGATGCAAACGTCGAATCCACTAACTTAGACTGGGACGTTGGGTGACAAAACCTGTCTTCGTATAGCCAAAAGACTCGGTGACTAAATAATTAATCTTTTGTGCAACACGGAAGCTTTGTGATTCTAGTGGTATCACCAGCAATAGGAGTCAATACGCTGACCCAAAAAGATACTTTCACACCACAACGATCCGACATGACAAGTGAACTTCAGAAAATCATTGCAATTGCACTAGCAGAAACATCCGACTACACAAGATAACCATCAAGAGCACTTGTAATAAGCCTTGCGACTGATGTACTCATCATCCAACGCTTTGAGTTTCAGATTGAACATAGAGGTCTAAAAAACGATGCCGAACTGTCAGTCGCTGCATCTGTTGATCAATGCATACAAACTCACCATTCGCTTTCGTAAGGCTACAACAGCTGGATTGTTTGCATCCGGCTGAGTAGGATCATAGAGTAGGGTAAGCAGTTCCCTCAAGGCACGCTTATAACCGTCCCTCACAAATCCTGGATCAGGATGTATCGGCTCGTCTGGGCGGACTTTCTGCAGGTATTGGTGCATGCGATATTCATGCTTGTACACCTTCTCGTAAGCATCAGCCAGCTAGAAAGTGGTCATGAATAAGCAAAGGATGTATTAATCGGAGCAGGAATGGCTCACAATCGCTATTATATTCAACTTGATCTTCAGAGACTCGAACTCCTTCAGGTAACCACCGAGGATTCGGGACATGCTCTTGTTGAACCAGTCCGGGCTTACGAACTCTTCATCAAACTTGCGATATGGGGTAGGCATAGTGGTTTAGGCTGAAGTGAAGAAGTGAAGAAACTGAATGGAGATGGTGCTCCAACTTGAAGACGCTGGAGTATTTATGTACCGGAGCAAAGGTCAATGCGACGGAGGAGGAATAAGATGTAATAGGGCCAGGTCCCAACACTGGGAACTTTGTGCTCGGTGGCAAGCCTTACACTTGTCCAGGAATGGGCCCGCATTGTTGTAAGCTATCAGGCATAGAGGTCCATTCGTTCTTTGGGAGCTCAATTAATTCTCCGGTTGCGCTTGGTACTTAGACCATTGTAACGACATTAAGAAAGAAGCTTATTTACGAGCTGAAACGTGTGTGGCTATGCTTAAACAGTCCCATCAAGCCTTCAAGGTATAGGACAAAGTAGTGCTGCGCGAGCTGCCAGTCAAACGCAGTACAGAGTGACACTAAGAGTCCTTTATACTTGCTCTAATGATACTAGACGATGAGGCCAGCTCCTTCCACTAACACTTGGGCCGCCCCGCACTGTAGCCGTTGGTTTCATCAGGTGATTGACCGACAATGAAGAAGAGACAATCAAAGGATATGCGTATCTCTGCATGGGCCCACGGCCTCATACAAACATCCATTTGATGCAGCTTTCTTTTTGCGAACTCAAACGGCGCACATTGTTTGGTTCGATCACATATCACGTGAGCATCGGCGACCAAATTTTGGATCACGTGGCTCACGATGTCCAAGACCAGGTGAGCGACCAGGCAGCTCTAAAACCAAAAGCTGCACAGCTTACGAACGTACTATAGCTTCAAGCAAGCGCGAGAAATCGGCCCTGTGTTCACTGCCGGCCCTATCACCTATGCGCACGATGGCCAAACTCTGGTGGGATGTGTACACGATGAGGCGCGGAGTACGAGCCTAAAAACTGGCTCAACGACTGGTCATTTTCAGACGGTGAGTCTCTAGCTAAACATAGAGACTTATACTTACATCAATTAGGATGGATCCTCGGTAACCTCTCTAGCAGTCTCACCGAATAGCGCACACCTCGCACTTTTCACTACTTCCCTGTCTCTCCGGCTCTACACGTTGCCTACCCCTACAACCACCTCATCTACCAAAGTTCACCCAAACCGACACATGCCTCGTGCGCACGACGCCCCTGTTCATGTCTGCACAATCGACCCGACCTCCTCGATTTTAGCTTCCGGGTCTGCAGACGGTATTGTCAAAATACACGATCTCAGGCGAGGACACCTCACACACCTGTTTCGTGGGCATGGAGGGATTGTATCTGCCCTCCGATTCTACTACAAGTCTGGAGACACAGTGGGAACTTGGGACACAATGTGGTTGGTGACCGCGAGCGCGGACACGAGGGTGCGAATATTCGACCTTTCGGCCACTGGGACCAGTGCGCCTACTGCAGTGTTAGAGGGGCATGTCAGCGTACCGAGGGGACTGGGAGTCTCACACGATGGCCGTTATGTCATTTCGGGTGGCCGAGATGCGGTTGTGCTCATTTGGGACACTCGACCCGACGTCTCGATTAAAACAAAAAAGGGGAAGAAGCCCGCACCTGTCCTGGTAAAAACTATCCCTGTACTGGAGCGTGTGGAGGCATTGAATGTTTTGGAGCCTGGAGACTCGGACGGGCGACTAAGGTTCTACACGGGTGGACAGAAGGGCATGATGAGGGTATGGGACGCATGGGACGCAAAGTTTTCGATAACCTTTGGCCAAGCAATGGAAAACGAGGAGGCGGAAAGTGAAGATTCTAGGCAAATTTTAGATATTATGTAAGTCTCACTTCCTTGCGTCCGTACAACTTTAGGTCTGAAATCAATATATAGGTATAGTCCAGCAACTCACACGCTGTCGTCCATTCACGCCGACCAAAATATCCTCACATTCGACCTTCACACACATCAACGCACACACCAGCTTGTCGGATATAACGACGAGATTATCGACGCCGTTTTCCTCTCTTCTCCTTCCTCGCCCTCCCGGAAACATGACACACACCTGGCCCTAGCAACGAACTCCTCGCTCATCCGCGTCTACCCGGCCTCAGACGTTAATACGGCCCAAAATGAGCAAGGCGTCGATAAAACCACTAGCCCACTCAACGCCAGCCTACTAGCTGGGCATTCAGACATCGTGCTCACGCTAGCAACGGCACCCAACGGGTGGCTTGTGAGTGGTGCAAAGGATAAGGAAGTCCGGATTTGGGCCACGGGAGGAGAATCGGATTGGCATTGTGTGGCTCTGTGCGCAGGACATGCGGAGAGTGTAGGCGCTGTTGCGTTTGGTGGTATAGATGGAGCAGGTATTCCAAAGGTTTTGGTTACGGGCTCGCAAGATCGAACTATCAAGCTTTGGGATCTGAGCGAGTTAGCGAAGTGAGCATTTTTAGGTTTAGCTGTGTATTTTGGGCTGGAAAAAGTTGGATGGTTGGTGTTTTGAATGTCTGTAGTTGGGCACATGGAGTATTCAAGGCTTTCATGCATCATATGACCACACCCGTGAAAATAGGGGCTGTACATGCGCTGAGCGCTCCAGTGCACCTCATCTCTCTAGCTCCCTTGACGTGCTCATATTGCCTTCTGACTTACACATCCCAATCCTGCAGATCACCGTCGGCCTCTAGCCCGACAAAACTGAAATCTCTTACCACGCTCAAAGCCCACGACAAAGATATCAATGCGCTAGACGTTGCGCCGAACGGGAAACTTGTGGCTACTGGGAGCCAAGACAAGACGGCAAAAATATTCGAGATTGCGGTGAGTATCTCGTTCAGGTCATGCACCAATCTAATTATATACGCAAAACTCAGGCAGGGAATGATCTTGCGCACGTCGGTACACTCAAAGGTCACAAGCGTGGCGTATGGACTGTACGGTTTTCTCCCATCGACCGAGTTATTGCAACTGGAAGCGGAGATCGAACCGTCAAGTTGTGGAGTTTAGACGACTGGGCCTGTTTGAAGGTGAGTCGTGTTCAGAACTGCCTCATCAATTTTGGTACCAATCGCGTCGTCGCAAAACCAACATTCTGACCACTTCAATAGACGTTCGAAGGACATACCAACTCGATCCTTCGCGTCAACTTTCTATCACGAGGTACTCAGCTCTTGTCTGCTGGCTCGGATGGACTGGTCAAACTCTGGTCCATACGGAGTGAAGAATGTATTACAACCCTGGATGCTCACGAAGACAAAGTAAATATGCTCGGTGTTGATTCAACGGCACGACGCTAACCCACTGGACTTGATATAGGTTTGGGCACTTGCAGTGAGTGCAGATGAGCGTACGATCGTGTCAGGAGCTGCGGACTCTAAGGTCGTGATATGGAGAGACTCGACCGAGGAAGAACAACGAGAAAAAGAGGACGAGCGGGCGAGGGGTGTCGAGATGTAAGTTTTGCATGCCTGTTTGACATGCTTGATCTTCCCATTCTCGTACTTGCACTCACTACTCGATTTCTAGGGAACAAAACTTTTCCAGCTATGTCGCACTAAACGATCACCGGAACGCAATACTCTTAGCCCTTAGCATGGATCACCCTGGTCGATTATACAACTTATTCCGTACACTCCGAGCCACCCGCCCTTCCAAACCTCTATCTTCGATTGACAATGCCGCACTCGACACAGAAGACGCGCATACAATCACTGGTTCCGCTTCGGTCGACTCAACACTGGCGACCCTTTCTGGATCCGATTTGGCTCGTTTACTTGGGCATATTCGAACCTGGAATGCGAGCGCACGGACAAGCGTAGTAGCACAAACAATCCTACACGCTATACTCCGACTACGTACCGCAGAGGATATCGTAGCCGCGTTTGCCAAAAACGATAACCCAGAAACAAATGGATTAGGGGCCGAGCTGGACTCGCAAATCCAACTAGGGTCGAAACAAAAAAACAAAGAGCCGCTGGATCTACGTTCATTGCTCGACGGGCTTATTCCGTATACTGAGCGACACCTTTCGCGTGCTGAGCGGTTGGTGCAGGATAGCTTCGTGGTTGACTACGTGTTGGGGGAGATGGATATGGGAATTGCGCTTGCGGGCGTGGATGCGATGGAGGTTTCTTGATGGTTCCGACTTTTGGTAGAGTTGGGGGATGGAAGTTTGAATGAACGCGAATGTGGGTAGAAGATGAATGGGGTCAAAATTTTTCATAATAGAAGCGCTGTTTGCTATTCAATTGGTGTACGTTGGGGATGCAGACGAGAGGCGGGTTGGAAGACGGCCATCGTCGCCCACCGTGCTTGTGTCCCATCCAGAAGACCACCGTTTTCTGTTGGTCGAATGAATAGACAACGTAAACGCGCAGTACGTTCCTGAGGATAGAAGACGAGAAGTATATCGAGTACCTGGCTGAAACGAGAGGCGAGGTGAAGGAGGTAAATCTTGGGTTAAACTTGCGCGGTCGACTGGGCTTTTGAAGCAGGAACTAAAATGGTTTCCGAAAGATGCTCGCACACATCTTGAGACGATACTACGGAGAAACGTAATATCATCCCCACAAACTAGGATTTAACCTTCGACCGCAAGGCGGGCGAGGCACCTTCGAAGATCCATCTGCACTACAACCCTATAAAGCGAGTATTCCAAAAACGACGTACACAAAGAACACTACACTTGATCGCGACTTGGCAGCAATGGGGATCAACAAAATCCACGAGATCATCTACCCCGGGTGATCCATGATGCAAAAGTGAAGGGAAAATATTTAAAGCCCGATTTTCGACGAATATATGCCGTAGTCTCCCCAAGGGAGATTGACACTGCGGAAGAACGAGACAGGGAGAAGCACAGTGTCAATATGCCGTGATGTGCACGAAGGAGATGGAGATCGTGGACGTAAACGTGCCTTCTGTCGTTCAGATACATAAACTGAGTTGGATGTGTGGAAGCCGAGCGATTCTTCCGACGACAGTTGTGGCGGTAGCTGTTCTTTGTTCCTTTCTGCGTATGATCAGCGCTCGTTGTACGACCGCCAAGAGACACCAATATCTTAAGACAACTCGCCCAAAGATGGAACTCGAACCACGCTTACAACTTTCACACAGTGATACGCGCGCAATAATGGATATATGAGCTCATATACCGAAAGCAGGAATGAGATTTAGGGACGGTGTGATCGGCAGGGCTCATCAATCAATCTTGATTGTCAATTAGGTGTGGTGATCGGGAAGGGAAGTCTTCTCCCCAGAATATGTGCATTAAGTTTCTAAGGCGAAGCGAGCCAAGCGCACTGGAGGTGTACAAAGCGGTACATAAAGCAACAACATGTTACAGCGAAGGGGGTGGGGGATATAAACAACAACAAGGCGCAAGCGCATGGAATGAAGCAGAAATAAAAGTCGTAGAGCGCACAGACACACAGGCTGGAAGGAGTGACGAGGGTTGGGGCATAAACATAGACAGAGAGAGATCCCAAGAAATGACAAACAGCATGCAGTAAGAGGGGAGGGAGGAGGTGAGTTCACATGTTCATCTCGATGGACCGGTTATCATCGCTCGTCTCGGGCGTGAGCGGTTCGCCGCGCATAGCAGGCCGTATACGCGTATTGAGCTGCATATCGCTCGCCCGTGTCTGCATCCCCATCCCGCTCATACCCTTCATCACACCCCTCCCGCTCGAATCCGACTTCAAATTCGACTCGCTCTTGTTGACCCGTCCCCGACCGAGCCGACCTTGAACCTCGCTCGCTTGTCGCTTGAGCTGCATCAGATTCGCCCGGCCCGTGTCAAGTCGACGGCGGAGCGCGTCGCGTTCGTGACGGACCCGGTCGACTTCGTCTTCGAGCGCCCAGATTCGGGTCGCGGATTTGGCGCGTTCGAGAGAGGCGGTGAGGATTGCGACGTTTGCTGCGGCGTGGGAGGTTGAGGATGTTGTGGAGGGTGTGCGGGTGTGTGTTCGTGTTCGGGATGGGGAGGTGGAGGGTGATGTCTATGGGGTTGGTGTTGTTATATTAGTTGGGGTGGGGAAGATGAGATAAGTGAGGGACGTACTCTATGTGAATCTTTTGATGGTCGGGGATCGTCCATGGTGACCATATCCCGCTCCCACGACTTGAGTTCGCCGCTAACCTTGTTGAGCTCGACCTGGAATCCGTCCTCCATCTGTTCGAGCTCGAGCACGAGCTGGGAGCGTTGGTGTTGCAGAGCGGCGACATGAGCTTTCGCCTGCGTGTGAGCCGCAACGCTCTCGGCCAGCTGAGTTTGACTGTCGGTCAGCCGGAGCTCGAGCTGTGCAACGCGGTCATGCAGGGCCGAGAGTTCTGATTGTCGGCCGCGTTCGTGTTGTTGGATGTAAGCGGATTGGGCGGCGAGCTGTGATTGCAGTTGGTCGATCAAGAGGCGCTAGAAGAATTAGTCGAGGCTGAGGTGAGCGCTAGAAGGACGTGAAACAATGGAGTGCGAAACTTTACCTGGAGCGTGTTCTCGTCTAGTGCTTTTTGGAGTTTGTATTCTGCCTCGTTAGATGGGGGGACTGGTGAGAGGCGCTCGAGGCGGTCGTGGTGGTCCTCGGAGGACTTGGTTTCGTATGTACACTACGGACATGTCAGCCAGCGGAAGAAATGACGAATTGTGAACCGTACTGAAGAGGAAGTGCCCGTCTTTCCGAGCAAGAGTCGTAGGGCGATCATAATCGTCAAGTAAGCGAGGTTATGTACGGTAAAAGGTGAAAAGGAAAAAGGGAAACAGGGGGAAGGGAGCGCAGGCGAGGGGGATATATGGCCTGCGGGAGGAATGACGGTCGACGTCCGGTTCAAATGAAAACGGGTGTCTGGTTTGGGGATCCTGGCTGCCACAGGGTCGGGCCAATCCTCGTGCTTTTCATCGATGGTTTCCGCAAATGGCTATATCATATCCTCTTCCTCGAATAGAATCGGCGGTGCTCTAGAAGACGCAAAGGCTCGATTTATTGTTACCCGTATTCATGCGCATTGGTGCAGTAGTATATGGATGCGCCAACTGGCCAACTTTGGGAACTCGTATTCGATAGGCGTGCACTGGTCAACAGCCTCAACAAGTTTCATCAAAACTCGGCGCACGTGTCGCGCTAGTCCTGTTTCGGAAAACTACTCAGACCTCACTGTCCACGCGAGACGGAAGCGCTTTTTGTGATCGTCGGCACCAAACGTGATTTTAAAAATCGGCGATGACCGTGAATTGGGTGGGTGCCTTGTACAATTAAATCGAACGCATTACACAAGTCTAGCCATCACAGCCATCCGGCCAAATTCTGCCAGCCCCACTGTCCCGCCAGGTCCGGAAGAGAACATGCGCAGCATTTCGATAATCTGTCAAAGGGGGCAAATGTCAGTCCGTATTCGGGTTGTTTTGTAAATCGTGTAGATTGAGGTGCAGCCAAAAGACCCCAAAAAAAAGACTCACGTCGTCAGTCAAGAGCTTCTCTTTCAGCGTTTTGGCTGCGTCCCCAACCTCGCGAATCCCAATCTTCTTTTGGTCCAGTGCGGGATCGTTGGGGTCCATGTCGGGGAAGAACAGCGCGAACGCGAGTCGGGCTTCGCGTTCTTGTCGCGCTGTCAGTGTCTGTGGCATATCATCGTCCGCATCCATCTCGAGCTCAGAACCATCCTCCTGCTCTTCGTCCTTCTGTTTGGTTGTACCTCGAGTCGTTCTACTGGGTCCAGCCGAAGCACCAAATTCCGACCCAGAGTCTTCATCAGACTGTTCTGAATACCGGTCCGAGTCCGATCCAGCTTCGTCTTCTTCATCGTCTAGCTCGAATCCCCCACCGCCCTCTTCGTCATCTTCGAATACGAATCCACTGCCCTCGTTGTTATCATCTTCAAACACGAATCCACCGCCCTCGTCTGACTCTGGTTCTGGTTCCGGGGCTTTGGCCTTGCCTTTACCCCGTGTAGAGGCCCGAGTCTGGCGTCGGTCGCTGGTAGCCGGGGACGTGTTCCGTCGAGAGGGTCTAGTACCAGGCTGTTTCTTACGACTGGGTTGTTCCAACTCCTCTTGTTGCTGCCCGAGCAAGACGGCACATACAGCCCTCCAATCCTCTTTGCTCACCGATAACCCCGCGTCTTTGTCCTCCTCCACCTCCATCTCGTCGTCTGACCCCGGTTTAGGTCTCCGTGGCCGTGGATTCTCCCATCCGCTTGCGGCGTTGCGGAATACGGTCAAGACTGGTGCAGTGGGGTGAGGGATGAGGGATACGGCTGTTGGATGGGATTGTGTGGCGTACCTTCTTGGTCGTCTGGTGGGAGGTCGAGCATCTGTTTTTGGATGGAATGTGAGTGGGAGAGGTAGAGGCATGTGAAGGTGAGATGTACCTGGAGACCTGATGGAACGAGTGAGAGAGGTATGCTTGGCTCTTGGTCATCGTCGGAACCTGTAAGGTGAGTGGGTATGAGTAAGTGGGTGGGTGCACCAATTGGGTTATTGTTTGCGCACCTTGGTCGCCTTCGTCCTCGTCACCACCACTTTTCACAAATCCGCCACCACCGTCCTCATCATCCAGCTCCACTCGTCGTCGCTTGCGCGGTACACCGTCCTTCCTCGCCTCATTACTCTTCTTCACGAGTTTAAAAAAAGCAGTATCGATCGCGCGTCGGAGACTAGGCTTTAGAGTCGAGAAATCGTCGTCGTCGTCGGACATTACTGTATGATTAACCACTCCGCCCCGCACAGGACAGTAGCTTGGAGCTTAAAAATAAATTAAAGTATAATTAAAAAGCGTGTATGAGACTAATATAAGCGAGATTTATGCCAAGAGAGGTGTGGTCCGAGGTACCAGGAGGCGCAGTTCCCGAGGTGATGTTCACGGGCTGGATGGGATGATGGTGGGCGTCAAGTTTAGTGCGCCACTCGGAGGTGTCTCGATCGCTGTTAGTGCGTCACGTGTTGCGCGATTGTCATCAAAGTTTGTGCTGTTGTGGGGTGACAGTCATTCATCACTACTTGAACTTCGATTAAGCTATCATGGGAAAACGTGTAAGCTTTGGCTATTTTGGGTCGACAATGCTTTTTAGTTGTTGATTTTGGTGTGAGTAGGGAAAGAAAGGCGGGAATTATGGAAAGCATGGAGGTCCTCGAGGTGGTGGTGGGTCGTGGGGTGCGGATGTGAAGCAGGAGAATCAGGCGTTTGAGAGGTATTATAAGGTGAGTCTTTGGGTTGGCGTTTTTGGGAGGTCTAATTAAGTTGGGCTGGAACTGTGATAGGCTGTTGGAATTGTTCCTGAGGAGGAGTGGGATGAGTTTTGGTCGACGCTCAAGGTTGTGCTGCCTACCACGTTTCGGGTAACTGGAAGTCGGGCGTGAGTGCGTCCTTGCGTCTTTCTCTTACGTATATAAACCAGGCTCTTAAGAATTGGTTTATAGGACCGCGCAAGACTTGAATGCCATTATCAAAGAACAGCATGTGCCTTCTTTGGCGGGTGTCGAGTTTGAGGGCAAGGTTGTTGAGCCGCCTCGCCAACTTCCTTGGTATGTCTTTGTACGGTTTTAGATTGCGCATGGGACTAATACAGTAGATAGGTACCCGGACGGTTTGGGCTGGCAGTTTGATGTTTCCAAGAGCGTGCTGCGTAAGACGCCCGAGTATAAAAAGTTTCATAATTTTCTAGTATATGAGACTGAAGTGGTGAGTCAACTCGGCTCGGTATACGTTTGAGGAAATCTGACCTGGGCTGGATTCTTAGGGCAACATATCTCGGCAAGAGGCGGTTAGCATGATCCCGCCGTTATTGTTGGATGTTCAGCCTCATCATAATGTATGTGTGACGATCCTCGGGATTAAAATTCTCGTTAATTCATGCCTCTTTTAGGTAATTGACATGTGTGCGGCTCCCGGTTCCAAGGCGAGCAGTCCGCACTATTGATTTTGTACTGTTAACTAAGCTATACGACAGACTGCACAACTCCTCGAAGCCCTGCACGCAAACGACACGATTCTCGAAACATCCTTTCCCCAAGGCCTCCTCATTGCCAACGACAGCGACTACAAACGCTCTCACATGCTTGTACACCAGTCTGCCCGGCTGCCCTCTCCTGCGCTTATGGTCACGAACCTCGACGCATCGAGCTATCCAAGGATATACACGAGTCCGACGAGCGGAAAGTTGTTGTTTGATAGGATTTTATGCGATGTGCCATGTAGTGGAGATGGAACTGTGCGGAAGAATATGGGGATATGGAAGAACTGGACGCCGATGAATGGGAATGGGCTACATAGGTGTGGTAATTTCCGTTTACTGTTCGTAGGGATAGGAGGATTGACAGGGGCGATGCAGTTTGCAATTGCGTATCCTTGTCCGAGCAATGCATATGCTCCAACCCGGTGGTCGACTGGTCTATTCAACTTGTTCGATGAACCCGGTTGAGAATGAAGCAGTTGTTGCAGGGGCACTTTCCAAGTTCACAGGTCCGTTCTCCCGACACTCATCTTCTCGCTAATCTGAACTATTTTGCGTAGACTTTGAATTGGTAGACGTTTCGACATCTCTCCTAGAGCTCAAACGTCGTCCGGGTATGTCGGTTTGGCGGCCACCGGTAAACCGCGAGATGAATAGGTTCTTTGACACGTATGCCGAATTTATCGAGTCTCTGCCACCGAAACAACGGGAAGAGACCAAGCTCGTGGAGACGCAGTGGCCGCCTGCAAATGTACAGGAGCTTCATTTGGAGAGGTGGTA
>WSTJ01001253.1:0-14008 GCA_019623705.1 Ceratobasidium sp. 428 | reverse complement strand
TGGAATACCAGCGGCTCGTTAGTCTTGGGGACCATGGATGCGACCGTAGGGTCGGTGCAGTTAGGGTTGTCGAGAATTGCTCCGAACTGGCGAGCGATCCATATTGCGACACTGGAACAAAGATTAGCTATTGTGTGGATCCTTGGAATGTATGTTAACTCACCCATTTGTCCAGCCAAACTATCAAGTTCGAAAGCCGTTTGTCAAACAAACATCAAGACTCGGTCGGTATGCCACTCACCCCAGTCTGAACCTCATACTCCCCACCTCCGCCAGCAGCAACAGGCGACAACGCGTTAAGTTTTTCAAACATCTCCCCGGGGTGTTTGTAGAGGTTCTTGTCGTTGACAGGGTTGTCGCGCATCACAATTTCAACCCGGTCGTCCGGAAGTTGGCCTTTGTTGTTCCTATGAGTTGTACTGGTTAGATGTTATTTCCACCACGAAAGCAACAGGCCCACCAAGTGCAATACGCCGCATTCATGTAGCGCATGGCGACAGTCTTGACAAGGACATCGCGCCAAGAGGGTGAAGTCGTGAAGTCGACTTTGGGGGTGTTTTTGACGCTAGCGGGTGGCTCACGTTCGCCCAAGTGCTTTTTGTGTCGAGTGGTCGCCTCAAACTCTGCTGTAGTTGTCCCGTCGATGCAGGTCTCGTTGACATTTTGAAGCGCTTTAATGGCGAAATCTAGTGAATTAAATCAAAGAATCAATAGCCTGGCGGTGTCAGGTTTTAAGTCATTCGCACACTGTAGAGGAGGCCAGGAATTCTAAGTGCAAACGATGAGTAGATATATGCGTGTGATACAAGCTAAAGCATACGGGGAAGTCCCATTGTTGGGTACTGTTAACCAGGGTTGATGGCAATGGGCCGGGATACCTGGTATGTCTTCAGTCGCAGTCCGACTTCGACTAGTTGAGCGCACTCACAATTCGAGCAAATCACGCACGCCAGCAAACGCGCCCATAACTTTCTGTTTCGCGTCCGAGTGCGCTGTGCAATTTAGGGCATCTGGCCAAATTTGTGCCCAGTAGGGAACGAGCGACGCGCCACTCCAGAAATGCTGGAGATAACCAGTACGAGGATATCCGCGTTTTTGTTCGTGTAAGACAAAGTCGAAGAACGCGAGATTATCGGGGTCCCAGTGCAGAGCTAGAATCGATTTGCGCAATCGCCTGGCAGATCTTTCATGCTTTTGACTATAGACGTAGGCGAACGGAGCCTCGTTGTTCCTCGCTTCCTGGTACAGGAGGGCCATGAGCTTGTGGCAACGGTACATGATGCTGTTCAAGTCGACGGGTATAATATTCGTGATTTGAAGATAGTTCATTTGGTCGCTCTTGGTTCGGTTTGGTTGGTTGAACGGATCAGACATCCAGCGAGCCGTATAGTCCCAACTATAAGCGCACGATTAACAATCACGGTAAGTACATTTGTTTCTGGCTTACCCTGATTCCGCACCAGTCGCAAACTCGGAGTATTTCAGCTTTTCCATGTCGGGGTGCGGAGCTTTATCTGAGAAGCACCAGACGCTTCGCCAGTCTTCAGCATACGACTATATATGGGTTGCAATCAAAAATAATAATAAAGAGGAATATATCTATTTCGGCGTACCTCTGGGCGGGGACCGGTTGCTTTGACATTATACCGGAAAACATAATGATTTTGCCCTTTGTGAAAAACAGTAACGGTGCGATTGTTGTACCACCACCGAATCTCGCGCTGTGATTATGTCAGCGAGGGCCAAACCGTCATCAAGCCAAACTCGCCTCTGCCAGCGGCAATGCTTCGTGCAAAATCTGGAAGTCTTTTGTGTTTTCGACATAGGCATAGAGCATCTAGCGTCGGGGAAGTTGTTTGGATCAAATGTATACCGCATATACCCCACAGTACGTACGTTAATAAATAGCGGCCTGGAACCACGAACAAGGTTAGCATGGGGACACAAGAGCAGCATAGTAACTCACGGCTGAGATCGGTTCAAATAATATTTCCTTTTTGGGATAGATAGAGTCCCGGTTAGGGTGAGGGCTTAAGACAGAAATTATACAACGCACCTCCCGCCGTTCGGAATAAATCCATATGCCTTTATCTGATCCATAAAATTGAGTAAGGTGGTTCGCGCCAAGTAGCCCATATTTGCAGCTAGCAAGCCCTCCATGATGAAGAACGAATCCCAATAATACTGTTCGCGGAAGCGGCCACCGGCGACAACAAACGGATGTTCAAGCCGGATTAGCGAGGTCGAGTATCTCTCCTTGGCTAGGTCCTTCTCCCTTTCGTGAGGGGAAGATCCAGGCCCTGGAATCAGGTATCGGCCATAGGTCTGCATCATGGTACGATCGAGATTGTTCCAGTAGTGATGGACGATTTTGGTCCACGCTCGGAAAAGCCGAGCCTTAGGGCGAATTTGAGCGACAAAATCGGGCGTATTTGGGAACCGAGAGTTATTGTAATAATGAAGCTCCGAGCCAGGTTGACGCTGGATACAACATATATCATTATTGCGAGTCAACTAGCCTTGCTAGTACGCACCAAGCCAAAGTCCTTGTTGATCCTGCCAAGGAACTTTTCTACAGTGAATTCATCCGCCAGACTTTCGCCAATTAGCCTGTCGACATCCTGGTTGAACTTGACCCCATCCAGGGTGCTGGCTTGGTCGACAAACTCCTTGCTGTCCTTGTGGTTCATAGCATCGGCCATCAAATGGATCGTCTGAAACACATAATAAGTATCACTCAATACCTCTTTCGCAGCCACCCACCAATCCTTGACAAAAGATGTCTCCACTATGGTCTCGTAGCGATTCGTGGAACTCGTTTCTCGCAACACATTCCTTGAAGCCAGGTCGGACTTCAGGCCCAGGGATAACCAGAACGCGAGCCCTGTTCTCGGTCTCGTTGAGTTTGGGTCGACACATCCCATCCGCTTTGGCGTGCTTTAAGTACTGGTCGCGATGGTTGATGATGCGAGCCCCTTTAGTAGGAGCCATGGGAAGAACAGATCCAGAAACACTCGTTGTGAGCAGCCATGAAACGGCTGCGAGCCCAAGTAACATTGTGAACGAAAGACAAGGGGGCAGTTGGGTCAATCTCAAGCGATGCACTACGAGTTATTATATAGTAGTAGCACCGCGGGACAAGGGTATGTTGAATCATAGTATTATCTGTGAATTTTGGGGTGACCACGGGGATCGAAGGCTGGAGCATAACACGAACTGCGAACATCCTACAGGTATGACAGAATTTCGCGCCTGAGATATGTCAAAAGACGGAAACAACTCGGGGCCGAGTATGAGACTATACAAGATCAACACATGCCATGCTTCGAGGAGAGCCCATAGACGACCGAGTAGGTTGATCCGCTACAAGAAGTGGTTGTGATTGGTGCGATACAATAAGCGCCGGATCGACGGGGCAGGTTTGGCTATGCACTGCGACCCACACAGGGTCATGCAACTCGGTGAGGCATTGGGCCGACGCGAACAGATGTCGACTGCGGAGCGGAATGTGCGCGTTCGACGTCGATATCTTGATGAAATCGTGATAGAATCAGAGTGCAGGCTGCTCCCCGTACGTCAGAGACCTGGATCAGCGTAAACTTCTACGATGTGAAGGGTGGTGCTCAAGCTGATCCCCGTGCTGGCAAATGTATCTTCCGATTATTGCGATCTGATTTATACGAGCTTGAGATTGAGGGGATGCAAGATAGTTTGTTCTAATTGAAACTGGGGATGAGGGCAGCGAGAACCGAGCACACGACGTGCATTACTCTAAGGTTGCGAACCCAGGAATACACTTGAGCTACGAGAGTATCTACAGGTTTCTCTCCCCTAGGGTTCTCTAAGTTCCGCCAGTGAGTATCAATGTGTCGGGGCTCGGGTCTCGCTGGTGGTGGGGCAAAAGCAAGGTGAGCGAGCAAAGAACACGTGACCTTCCTGTTATTACATTAGTTCCACACCCCCCGTTTTCTCTTGTGTTCCTGTGCTGTGCACCTCGTGGTTTGACTTGTGTTCATGTAGCGAGTAATAAATGTAGTTCAAAAAAAAAAAAAAAAAAAAAAAAAGCAAAGAACACGTGAATAGACCGCCCAAATAATTAAGCGCTGAAATTCCTCTGGGTGGCGGCTGTGGCTAGCTGTGCCCCGCTTCAATGGACACATCATTGAAGAAAGGATAGGCGAACAAAATACTATATATGTGGTAAGAATATTATACAGGAACGCTAGTGCTCAAAACACTACATGACAATCGAGGCTTATCGAAATGAAAACTACAGACAGGCTATGCCTTCGATTGCGACGGAACCTTAGTTCTGGAACAACACAGACTCTTTCCATCCTAAGTCTGAGTCAGATCCTGGAGTGGGTTCGCTCTGAGACACATTGTGACATTTTGGATTGTCAAGAATCGCTCCAAAGTGCTTGGCGATCCAGATGGCAACGCTACAAATAGACTGTAAGCACGAACTCATAAAATCTGACCGCAGAAAATTACCCATTTGTCCAGCCAAACTGTTCAGTTAAACGTCAAACAATCAGCGACAAATGACTTGTAAGATATTGAAAGGCGTACTCCTGTCTGAACATGGTACTCTCCGCCGCTACCAGATTTTGTCGCCGACTTTGCGCTGAGCTTCTCATACATATTTCCGGGATGGGTAGCGAGTCTTGAATCGAGCCTTGGATCATCACGGACCACGATCTCTACACGGTCAGGAGGGAATTTGCCTGTTTCATTCCTGCGCGCGGAGTTAATGATACCAAATAAGTAAGTAGGGTCAACTGTCTCACCAGGTACAATAGGCCGCATTCATATAACGCATTGCCACGGTCTTGGTCAACACATCGCGCCAGGAGGGAGAGGTAGTGTAATCGACTTGAGGTGTCCCTGGAATCGCTTCGGGCAGCTTAAGCAGCGTGGCATCACCCAACTGATGCTCTGGGCGCTTGGTAGCATTAAAGTCAACAACGGAGGTATCATCTATGCAACTGAGATCGATGTTCTCAAGAGCCTTGATCGCGAAATCTGTATATATCTCATTAGCATTTGAATAGAAATAGTGATATGGTGTGCATACACTGCAACGGGGGCCAAGAATTCTTGACAAAAGGGTAGGATTAGCATTCTTGCCATCCAGTCGGATAAGGAAACAACAGCTCACCGGGAAATCCCATTGCTGGTCTGTCTCTACCAAGCTCGAGGGCAAAGGTCCCGGATATCTGCAAGGATTCGAACAAGCAGCGTCAAGGATCCAAATCAGCTATCAAAATTACCACTTCTTACCTATTGAGAATGTCGCGTATACCGGAGAAAGCTTGCATAACAGCTTGCTTTTGTGGTTGTGTGGTGCAATTACCGAATTCCATAGGCCAGATTTCCGCCCAGTACGGCACAACAGATGCACCACTCCAGAAGCGGTGGATCTTGCCGCTAATAGGCTTTTTAGTCGGGGTTTCGGCCGGCTTTTCGTCGAGCACAAAGTCGAAGAATGCGAGGTTATCTGGGTCCCAGTGCAAAGCGAGAATCGCTTCGCGCAGCCGGTCTGCCTTTGCTTGATGTCGTCGGCTATACTCCATTGCAAACGGCGATTCGTTGGTGCTCGCTAGCTCATACATATGCGCCATGAGCCTATGACTGCGATATAGGATGCTGTTCAAGTCGACGGGAACAATGTTGCGGACACGAAGATCCCTCATTTGCAGCAGCTTGTCGCGACCAGCCTGAGCGAATGGATTGCTCATCCAACGAGCAGTATAATCCCAGCTGGCGTTGGAGGCGGATGTTAGTGTTGATAACGCACAAGTATGCCAACATACCCTGTTTCAGCGCCACTAGCAAACTCGGAGTAAAAGTCTCTTTCATCCTGTTTGGTTGGAGCGGCTTCCGGGTTACACCAAACACTTCGCCAATCCTCAGCGTAAGACTACTGATGCGTCAGCCCACTGGAGCAGCAGCAAACTCTACCAGACATTTAGACTTACCTCGGGACGCGGACCAGTCGCTTTGACATTATACTGGAAGACTTGGTGAGTAGCGCCACGGCGGTCCGTTACGCTGACGTTCCGGTTGTTCTGCCACCAACGAAGCTCTCGCTGAGGGGAAGGACATCATGAGTTCATTAATTTGGGTATTGAAATATTTTACATACCTCGGCCAAAGGCAGTGCATCGTGCAGAATTTGTTTGTCGTCAGTTGCGTGCATATACGCGTGAAGCATCTACAGGTGTAAATTACTTAAACGAGAACGTTGGGTACGAGTAAAGCTTGACGTACAGAGATAAACATGGGAGGTTGTGACCTGTCCATTAGATAGACAATTAGCTTGCACTGGTAAAGGAGCTATATGCGGAAACAAACTTTCCTTCCCAAGTAATATTTCCTTGAAAATGGCGGTATGTTCAGTGTTTATTCAACTGGCATGTTCACTTTAGGCTTACCTTCCACCGTTTGGAATAAACCCATATGCCTTGATTTCGTCCATAAAGTTGAGAAGAGTAGTACGCGCCAGATAGGTCACATTAGCCGCAAGTAAACCTTCCATGATGAAAAATGAGTCCCAGTAATACTGTTCGCGAAAACGTCCTCCAGCGACCACGAACGGGTGGTCAAGACGAATTAACGATGTTGAGTATTTTTCAGTCTCTTCTTCGGGAACTGAGCCTGGGCCGGGAATAAGATAGTCATGGTGCATCTGTGTCATGTCACGATCAAGAATGTCCCAATAGTGATGAACGATCTTGGACCATGCGCGGAGGAGGCGAGCCTGGGGACGAATCTGGTGAATGAAGTCGGGAGTGCCAGGGAACCGGGAGTTTTGATAGTCGCTCAATTCTTCCCCAGCTGGTTTCTGAGACGATGTGAATAAGTGTCCCACTACTATAAGGTTATCTACGTACGAATTTACCCTCCACTTGTTTGAGGAAGGATTCTACCGTAAATTCGTTCTCGCGAGTTGTGTTGAAAAATCCCTGGAGGAACGTATTGAAATCGCCTGCACTCAACTCTGTAGCCCTGTCCACAAACGTTTTGCTATCTTCGTGGTTCATAGCGTCTGCCATCAGGTGAATCGCCTACAGAACCAGATCAATATGCAGAACCCGTCGTAGCTAGGGCGCACTAACCTGCCCGTGACAAAAGATCTGGCCGCTGGTGTCGTGAAGCACCTCTCCAAACTCGTTCTTTGCCGCACAAACGTTGAAGTCGGCGAGAATACCCTCCCCTGGAACAGTCAAAACACGCTTCAAATTGACTTCCTTGTCGAGCTTGGGTAGACACATTCCCCCAGTAGCAGCATGCTTCCAGTACTCCGCACGATCGTTGATTACACGAACGCCGATAGTAGGATTCGGAAGAGCTGCACCAGAGACGGTGGTCACAAGCAACCAAGACGTGATTGCGAGACCAGGTAGCATGGTAGGAATATGTTAGAGGGGAAAGGCGCTTTGGTTGAGTGATAGAAAATGATACCGAAGGTTATATAGTATTCTGTTCTAGAGGTATGCAAACAAGTCATTCACAATATCATAAACAAAAAAGCGAGCGCCAAAGCGGGGTTCGTAGTATTCGGGCTCGGAGGTCATTCAAGAACCGGCTACAGCACCTCCGAGAAGGTGGAGGTTGTCGAACTCAAGGCACATGTTGACAGATACAATAGTTCTGAGAATTGGGGGGCTCGGCTGAGGAGTATATGCGTCGTCGAACGCTCTTTCACGTTTGAGGGTAAGGGGTGTAGTATATTTCCGCTGGCACCAGCCCCTGGAGAGGTACAGGTTTAGAATATAGACCCGCTCAGAACTATATACAAAACTATGTACAAAAATGGCGGGATGTGCTGAGCCGGGTCGGGTACGTGCCTGCGATGTAAATAAGCGCCGACACAGGGAAGCCGAAGCCGGGCACCGGATTTCCTCAACCAATCGAATAGTGCGTGAACATAGCAGCTCGTAAGCAACACATGATATCCCCTGTAGATCGTTGGTAACATGTATACCCGAGGTCATAATATCAAGAAACTTTCATCCGTATCTGGTACTAGTACACGCATACATGCACCACTACTAGCCCGAGCTTAGTATAAAGTGTGCACGCTATAGCCACAGAGCAGGTAATGACCAAGGCCGTTTCGTACATGGCAGGATTAATGGCCACTAAAGTGTAGTTGCTAGTTAAAGGAGGAGGAGGAGGATTGTACCGAGGAGAAGAAAGTCCATCTTGGCCGCCCGATAACTCTGTTTACTGCATTTAATATCCAATTTTCTCATCAAGTATGAGTGAAGTATGTCCCGAAATGCAGATGCCGAGTTGTATCCACATGTATTCGTTATTGAAGTCAAACGTATATATGTAATCGTATACAATACCTATGCACGAAGAGTGTAGGTAAAGTAGTGAAGCTGGGGTAGGAGCGTAGAGCCTGTGTTTATACCCTACAATACTCCGATTCATATGAAGCAAGTGCTGCGCGCTAATACCTGACTCAATTACTTGAATCACCTATTGTCGTGCATTCCATAACACTCAAGCGGTTTCTACATCTGTAACCAGTCGATTGAGAAAACCGATCGTGACTTTGATATTTTTAACGCATACATCTTGTTTAATCTGAACATATTATTTGCTGGCGTGCAGTATGCTGATTTTAGAGCTTGATATGACAACGAGTCACACATACCAACAAGATTATACTATTTATGTGACCTCTCGTAGTGAATTCAGGGGTTCGTTAAATCTGAAAATTGGCATCACAGTGTACAAAAATGACCAATATATATGATGACAATATAAGTATATAGACAGTCAAGGTCCTGCCGAAATGGCTAACCCAGCTTGCGGAACCGAAAATGTTTCGGTGGTGAGAGAGAGCTGATAATCATAAGCATGCCTCGGGTCCAACCAACTACAAATATTATTACTGTGGAGCAAATAGATTTACCACTGTCAGCTGCCTCAGTACGTGCAGACGCTGTCTTATTACATCATGAGTGACTGTATATCTTCACTTCATCGTTCACGGTAAACTTTGCCTGCAAGTTCTCTCGAGTTGTTCTGCTAGGCTCCCAGCCTTGAATTCTCACGCAGCCGTTTAAGCTGTGCTACTTCTCTTTCGGCCGTAGTGAGTCTTGGCATCCGAACTTGTTCGGGTCGGACCACGCAGTACAAGTTCAACTGCAGCTTGAACGAGATCTACTGCTTTTCGCTCCAACTCTCAAACCGCCAGTCCTCTCGGATATGTCTTTGTCTACTACTCAAATCCTGAAGCAACGAGTCGCGCTTGCTCAGCTCATAGACAAATGGGTCCAGGAAAATCCTGACCGTCTTACTGCAGACCTGACCACCAAAATCCAGCCGTCTGCTCCAGAGCAGGAGGATGCAATAGAACCCAAGCAAGTTATCATTGTCGCTCTTCGTACGAGACCTTTCCTAGAAAATGAGACCGCGACGGGGGGCCAGCCTCTTAGTGGCGTCCATGCACGAGGAACCAATATGGTTGTCCATGTTCCAGCTTCAAAGGTGCGCGCTGAATTCTCAGTTATTGATTGAAGGCGTGCACTAATCCAGACAAGTGGTCCGGGGCGACTGTTAACCACAAAACTTTTGAAGGCGACTATTCATTTGGACCGGAAAGTAGCAGTGAGCGTATCTATCGGTCCCTTGTTCTCGAGCCAGAAGTACGTAAAAATTACCCAAATCCAGTATCTTCTTTGATCATTATGCCCGCAGCTTTTAAACACAGCTCTGGGAGGTGGGGTTAGCTGTATTCTTGCGTAAGCTCTTATACCTCTCATCGTATCTTGCTCCCAACTCAAATCCAATTAGATATGGACAGGTACGTTACAGCAATCGTCTTGAATTGGTACTGAAACTTATTTATAGACAGGATCCGGCAAAGTAGGCACTTCTTTTGAATCATGAGAGATGAGGCACATTGACCCGCGTCTGTTATATAGACTTACACGATATCATCGCTTGAAGAAATGATCGTTCAAGACATTTTTAGAGCTGCAAAATCCTACGCAGAGTCCCACTTCCCCAACGCCTCTAACTCTCCGGGGGATGTCTATACGTTTGGCTTAAGCTTGTACGAAATCCTCGGGAATAATGTATCTGACCTGCTCGATCGTGATGAGGTAGGAGACGGCGCCACTGTGGATGTTGCTGAAGATAAGGTCGGTGTAGACTATACTTTCATGGATATTCAGAGTGACCTAACTAGCGAAATGCTCTTAGTTTGGCAACATTCGTGTGTCAGCAAAAATAACTCCCGTGTCAGAGTCCAAAGAACTAGCAGACATGATTGCCTCTGCGGCAGGGCATCGTCGTACGTCCGCGACACTGAGGAACGAAATGTCTTCTCGCTCGTAAGTCCTGGGAGTGCGCGATCTCGCTAATGCACTCACAATATTCCGTAGACATTGTGTACTCACTATTACCATCAAGAATACACTGGTACCATCCGCTGAGCCAGGGCGTCTTGTGCTCGTCGATCTGGCCGGTTCAGAGCGTGCGGCGGATCGATCGGCACATACAAAAGACCGCATGGATGAGGTGCATGTATATTTATTCACAATAGAATAAATACTAAGGCTATCTTGACTGAAGGCTCGGTTAATCAATACTTCGCTTATGACACTGAAAGACTGCGTCCGGGGTCGCGCCTTGGTCGAAGCTGAGCGGTCAAAAAAGGGGGAAGGGAAGACTGGGTTTCAGCATATACCCTATCGGTGAGTGACAAGCGATTGGATGAGAGACCAAGCTTACGCAGCTTGAGATCTAGGAGCTCCAAGTTGACACTTGCACTCAAGGTAACAACAATCCTGGCCATGTATCTGCTTGGTTCATTCGCGTAATTTAACTGTACAGCCGGTTTTTGATGTGGAGGCGACACGGAACTGCAAAACGGTTGTTATTGCGCACGTATCCCCTCATTTAGCGGACGCATCGCATTCTAACGTAAGGGTTGCGCCCCATTTTGCCTTTCTATGCTAACAATACTACATTAACTCCAGAACACGCTTACATATGTCTCACCTTTTCGAGTTACTATGACTTCCCAGACCAACGACTCGGTCCAGTCTCCATCGCATTGGACAAACGACGAGTTCCGCGACTGGGTTGGCAAGACATCAACCAAGATTGACCCCGCTAAGCTTGCTCCGTTTGAATCTGGCAAACAGATGTGCGAGCTCGAGGAGACTGTGTTCATCCAACGATGCTTGGGCTCGCAGAAGGATGGACTAGTTGGAACGGACAAAGCACTAACTGCGAAGGGTGCCAAGGCGTTCTATGACAAGCTTTGGGGTCTAATATGTGAGTAAATGCCATTGATATGAAGACATGTCAATGACTGGGTTGTGACACAGTCGCCGCGAAGCAAAGTACGCGGCCTGAAATCAAGCTTGAATACAACCCACCTTCTGTGTGGTCAAACTTCCAAGTCCGGGACTATGTGGAGAAGGAGCTTCCAGCTGTTGATATCGAGAAGTTTTGCCCATCTATGGCCGCAAACCCACGCCGTGGTAGGGACTTTGTATGGGACATGGGTCAGTGGAGTGCATCAAAATAATTAAATATTTTCAAGCTAATATATGCGGAGCTAGGTGAGGCTGAATTCATAATACTCGCTACTTCTTCTGCCAAAGAGGGAGAGACAGTTTCAGTTGAAGACGCCAAAGTGCTGCATACGAAGATGTGGAAGCTAGAAAGTGAGCAACTCATCGTGCAAAGTCGATTCGGCTAAGCAATGCGCCCACTAGACGACACATGGAACGCGGAGCGCAAGGCTGTTCTGACCCAGCGTCAAGATGAGAATGTTGGGATGACCATAGACGACGAGCTCCTGGAGAAGCTATTGGATCATCCTGCTGTTTATGGTACCGGGTCAGAAGCCGCCGCCCAGAAAGATGAGGCGATTCGAGTGATCCAAGCTACGCGTATTGAGCGCGAGGCAAAGCTTCAACGCAAGCGGGAAATGTTGGAGCAACGTACGGAGGAGAACTGAAATAGGTGGGGTGTGCCAACGGTTCAACAATTGGCTTTGTGTAATACATACGAGTAGGCAAAAGTGAACTGTTCGAACCGGTTGAACTAAACAGCCTCACTTCGAGCCATAAGATGCGAAGACAGCGACTGTGAGCGACTCTAATCACCGGCGTCGTTTTTCTATGAGCCTTACAGGTATAAATTCCAACTACAGTTACCTCTAAGAAACTTCCATAAACAACACATCCAAACCGCATGAGTCAAATGCCTCAGAATGGAAACATGTATGCAGCCTCATGAACTTCACAGCCACCGTAACTTCGATTACCTTATCAGGGTCGGGCGAGTCAACCAACACCAGGCACGACTACAATGACTCGACCACGATGCACCCGTCCGGGTCGAGAAATTTCGGAAAATCGCATACGAGTCATTGTTACTGTCTCTATTCGTCACAATACACAATAACCCACGCGTTTGTCTTTCCATATGGTGTTCACTGCGGCACAGCATATCAGACTGCGGTACCGAAACGCTTACGCGCTAGCTTGCTAATCGGCAGCAATGGATAATTTTCATCGAGTTCCTAGTAGTATAAAGAAAGCGCAAAATGACACTACACCACACTTCAGCTCAAGTTTCACATCTACCCTCAGCTCTCGCAGCTTAGCCTTCTCACTCGCATCCTTACCCCATACACAATGTCGAGTTACTCTCAATCTAGTTCTTCGTCCTCTACCGCATCTCTGATGCCTCGCCAGCAACCTCGCGATTACTCTGCGGCTTTCGCTACCCTCTCATCGTCGTATGGTAGCTCTGGCGTTGCCCCGTGCCGCCCATCGTCCAAGACGGCGTCGCATCTAGCTACCTCTACGGAATCTAGCTCGAAGCGATGGCGCTCGCTATTCTCGCGTCGATCCAAACCTTCCGCGTCACCTCGACCTGAAACGTACATGGTTCCCAAGTCTCAGGACTTTGGCGCGTTAATGGACAAATATGGTGTATCAACACCTCTGGGGTCGGGTCGGAGTGCATTTTGATTTGGAAGATCAGGTGAAATCGTGTTTTAAAGCACTGTGTTTACATAGCAAACTAAAAATGGCTCGACCTGGATAGGCTTCTTGGAATCGCGATATCCATTGTGCCTGCATGGCAAAAACATGTTGCCTCTTCTTCCTATACTCGCTCTGACCTCCAATACCCTCCTGTACTATAATTCTGATACCTTCGGTCACATAGTGACCTTGTTTTTACTATTTTCGATTCTAATTTTGATCGTTGGTTCGTTAATTTTTGGTACTGGGTTGAGTGAGTCGTGAAGAAGATGAAGTGAGCATCCTGCAGCTACCTGTGTATAAATAAAATGTTGGTAGTATTACATCATCAGACCATACACCGTGTAGCTCTGATATCACGAGTTAGAACAAGTCGTAAGTTACAAAATAAGTGGGATGGTCAAACGCATATAAAGTGCTTAAACTCGGCGCTTATGGTTGTGAGTCTGGTCACATGATCTTGTTTCGAAACGCCCGACGTTACGTGTCGGTAACCTCTTCCCCACAGCCGGCCACCAGCCAACGAGTACACTTTTACCATGTCTACCGCACACAGGTATGTTCATGGGTTACGCTGAACCAAATGGATCAATATACTCATCTGGAATAGGCCAACATGGGACCCGGCGCAGGCGAAGGAAGTAAAGGGTGGCTCGCGCCAGTATTCGTCGCGAGATATGGCTTCGCAGACTAAACTCAAGTTTAGGTGCGTGCTGCTTAAGTTATCTACAGAAATAATTTTTGCTTAATCCATAGTAACTCCTCAGGCAACCAGGCCAGACTTCTGTTGGTGATGTAGCAAAACGAGACTTGCGCATGGACTTGTTGCTTGCGGAACACGAGGCGAAGAACCGTAAGCGAAAGGCTGCCGGTCAAGACCCACTTCCGCTACCTCCAGCGCTCACCGGTGTCGCGGCACCGGTCGCGGCTATTGAGAACGGCTCTGCAGAAGAGGAGGATGCGGCAACTAAGAG
>WSTJ01001252.1:3301-14018 GCA_019623705.1 Ceratobasidium sp. 428 | reverse complement strand
GTGTGGTCTCCCCTACATTGACAGAAACGATTCGCGTGTACGAACACGCCTATACCAGGTGTTTTTGACTTTTTTCTCATTACCCTTTGCGTTAATCAGGACAAGAAGACCCAAACTAGTGCTACACAAGCACAAACAATTACCATTCAAGTCACCAGCTCAGCGCAGCTGTCGTCTTACAGAATCTACTCGCATTGCATGGAGAATATATGTCTATCCTTCTTCTCCAAGACGTAGCCCATAGAATGACCGATCATCACTTATGTACGCGACTACTCCCGAATATTGTTTCCATGAAGGTGCGGTCCTGTGATGCCGGGTAAACCGAATTAAGCTGGAGCCGGTCGCTCCCGATAACAACGATACCATATCAGGAGTTATGTGCAACCATCTCGATGTTCGCCTGCATGGAGGAGCAGTAACTACAATAATTTAGACAATTTATTAATTTATAATCAAACACACATTCAGACTATAAGCGACAAGCCGAAGCTTCATCATATCAGAGTACACAACATAATATCAAACATATTGCTACCACATGGACTAGCAGAAACCACCTCAAACCAAATAGTAGATTACGGGAATCAGAGCGACGGCTCAAACGGAAACGGATGGCTCATGGCAGTGCCTATCATACAATACAACGCCGTCTTAAAGATCGTTGCCTTGCGATAACTTTAAGAAGATCTGTTCGGATGTTAGCGCCACATCACCAGTGATTATCGGGAAAGGCCGCCTGAAACTGACCTGATAGTACACCTCTGATGATTGAGCTCCCATGATGGACCATTTGTTGTCGACCACGGTGAGCGGTATGCTTGATACTCCCATACTTCGAGTCGCCTCGACTATCTCTTCCACCTCTGCGCAGAGATCGTTCGACTCTAGAAACATGCAAGCCTATTTTGGGAGCATTAGTCTTTGATATGTGCCGAGGGATGACGTACGTACATCTTGATGTGACATAAGGCCCGTTTTCTCTGCATATGCCGCTAGGATTTGAAAATCCTCGAGATCCTCTTCCTTCTCATGATGCGCTCTAAACAGCTCGGTAAGCAAGGCTTGTTGTGCATTTTGACCTCCTTTTTGATACGCATATAGGATCAAGCGGTTAGCGGATTTTGATTTCCATATCGTGCCGCTATGCTTTCGGCTATGTTGGACATTTCAGCACTCTATACTACACATGAAGTAAAAGTGAAAAGACTCACAGCGTGACCCCAAACTGCTGCGCCCTTGCAGCAATAGTATGATATATGCCAGCTAGTCTGTTAAGCACTCAGAGTGAGACAACACAGTAATGCACTCTCGATTGTGACGTACCGTTGACTGAATCCTTTTCTGCTTTCTTCATCCATGTGGGATAGAACCGCATTGAATTCGAAGGGCTTGTACTCAATACGGAAGCGAACCGGAAGTTGATTCGTATATGCTCGTGCGATGGCCTTTCGAAGCTCCAACATAGCAATAAAGCACCAAGGACTAGCATCAAAGCACGATTAGGCCCGATTAAGCCACTCCAACAAGACAGAGGTAAACGTACCAAACCACGTCGCTTACAACAGTGACAGATATGATCTTGCTGGGCGGGGACATGCTGGACCGAGGAGAGCGAGTATGTAGTTCAGGTGTTGAACCTGGCATTGTTGTGAGGGCTAGAGGGCCGCAGAGACTGTTTACTAGGATCCCCATCTGTGCTTATAGATCCAGGCCATCAGTGGGAGTTCTTATACACGCACCTCGGCTACCAATGCCCGATGCCTAAGTATCTGAAACCTTGGCGGCTGGAGCCAAGCGAGCCACGCTCATAAATAGCCGGTCCAAGTCAATGTGAAGACCAGTGAATGGTCTGCTAGACAACTAGACAACTCTAGTCACTGCTCTCATGGTATTTTGCTCTGTTGTCGGCGAAAAGAAATTCCAACCTATTTACATATACTTTGACGGCCATAAATGCCCGATATAGACAGATATTTTTGACAGTGTTTCCTGCAAATCGATGGTGTAATAGGGGTATTGCGCCTTCCATGACGATGGCAGGCCGTTTTTCCTGGGCAGAAAAGGCAAAGGCTCGCAACAGCTGTAGAAGCATTGACGCTGGGCACTATGCATTTTGTTCGGACAGGGTGACCGAGCGTGGGCAGTAGCTCAACGCGAGAAAGTACTGGGCAGCAAACACGATGTTGTCTGAGATCACTATGTGTATGCGTTAGCTTAAGCCGCACGATTGACTGGATAGGGATTATTGCATCGCCTTTTCATCGAGTTTAAGATAACGTATCTTTAGTTGAGAAAATAGTTACACGTAAAAAAATTCGATTTTATTGTTGGGCACAATATGCCGCCAGCTATTACAGGACTTGACCCGTTTCGGTCACTTGACTCCTTGAGCGTGGCCCAACCATAACCCAACCGGCCATGCATGCAGGCGGGTTTATCGCCGATCGCGGCTTGAACCAAGACGCAGCAGTCAGCGAGCGGCATAAACAGGCCGATCTAACTCACGCGTGTTGTCCATTCTCAGCTCAAACGTCAAGTCCCATTAATATGCTCATCGGCGTTCACGGGGGTGATAGTTTGTCTGTGTTTGATGGTGGAGGTTCCCGTGCCTGGAGGCTGGGACTAGGCGCCTGGCTGTTGTCCGTCAAATCAAACCACCACATTCTAGAGTCGGGATACTCTGAGAATGCCTAGCGATATGCAAAGCATACGCCCACTCTCTCCTTTGCTAGTCCATGAACCTCCAGAAAAACGGTGGAAGTCTCTTGGGGTCATTGCTTTGACTGTTCAAACACCCACATCTTCGAATTTTACTCCTCCTGATTCGGCACCTGCTCCCCCACCACCACGATGGAGAACACCAGAGTTTTTGTTTTACGGCATTGTATTTCTTGTCGTGGTGCCATACATGGTGAAGGTACCCTACGACCTTAGCAACGGTGAGTGACGCCGTGATTCTGGTCGGTTCTATCTGAGATCGGCTTTAAAAGAGACAAATCCCAATTTTTATAAAATATCACCGCGTCTTCAGCCGGGATGGATATTTGGCCGCCGTGTTGTAAGCTGTGGTGATTGCACTGTTACACTTGACTTTAATTGGGGGTTAGGACAATAGCGACGCACAGTATCGCTCTTTTCGATCCAACATTCCTTCGCTATTGGCACTCTCTACGGTTCATATAATATCTAGCCAGATCTATACTCGGATTGCTCGCTTGTTCTCAGCAGATCCGGGAGCTGAGAATCCCGGACGTTCACTTAGCATTTCCCGCATCCCGTTTTCAGTGGGCTTTTCGCTTCTCATGCTTGCTGGGCTTCATGGAACAAGTGCTCTCAAAATACTCGTAATCCTCGGCGCCAATTACTGGATCAGCAGACTTAAAATGCCTATCGTCACTTGGATATTCAATGCCTTTGTGCTATTCGTGAGTAACTGGTATGAAGGGTTTCGCTTCGGCGATATCCATGGTGCTTTGGCCAGTCTGGTTAGTTTAACCTAGGTCTGTTCAAAGTGCTGCAGCTTAACGATATGACAGGACAATATTCCTGGGTTCTATCCTCGTTGGCATATTAGCTTTAACATCACTATGCTGCGCTTGCTCTCATTCAACATGGATTATTATTGGGCATCGAAACACACGGCTGGTGGAAGGGTGGGCGTCAATCATGTGATACCGTTATTTTTTGACTGACGTCGGTTTATTATAGGAGCCTGGTACTGCGATGACACAGAAACAACGAGTTGCAACCTCCCACCCTATAGATGTATATTCTCTAGCCAACTTTTTGACTTATGTTGTCTACCCGCCACTTTACATTGCCGGACCAATAATTTCGTTCAACGACTTCATGTGGCAGGTGTGGCGAGCAGCCCTGTAGCTCTTTTATTGTACTAATTTGCTCGTATAGTTCCAACAACCCTCACGCCCAACGAGCTCCGGGCGTACCCCGTTCCCGACCGCATATGCTCTGAGATTCCTTGCCTGCTTGCTTACGCTTGAAGTCGTACTCCATATGATGTATGTGGTTGCAATGAAAGATACGCGCGCCTGGCAGGGTTTGAGTCCACTTCAGTTAAGTATGGTTGGTTTCTGGAATTTAGTGGTGGTCTGGATGAAGGTATGTGTTTACTTCTGTAATGCAAACACGGGTGACTGATGCCGGTTCGCCGTAAAAGCTATTAATTCCCTGGCGCTTCTTTCGACTGTGGGCACTTGCGGATGGAGTTGAACCCCCAGAAAACATGGTGCGCTGCATGGCGAACAATTATTCCGCATTTGGATTTTGGAGGAGTTGGCATCGCAGTTATAACCTATGGGTCATTAGGTATGAGTCCCACCCGTGCCTCTGGCCGTACTAAAATCTATATGCAGGTATATTTATATCCCACTTGGGGGATCAGCTCATGTACTACGGAACACGCTGGCGGTGTTCACATTCGTTGCGCTTTGGCACGATCTTTCCTTCAAGCTCCTCGCTTGGGGGTGGCTGGTTAGTTTGTTTGTTGTTCCAGAGGTGCTAGCCAGGAGCCTTTTCAGTCCCTCTAAGGTGTGTAAACCTTAATGATCTAGATGAGTTCCTGATTGCTGTCTCCAAGTTTGGTAATCGCATTTGGTATCGACACCTCTGTGCCCTTGGTGGAGTGGGAAACATTCTACTCATGATGGGCGCCAATTTGGTCGGTTTCGTGATAGGGGTTGATGGCATGCGATACTTTGTATCGGAAATCACCGGAAGTTGGCAAGGTCGATAATTATCCCAGCTTCGATGAGAGTAACCACTGACATGCAGTCCAGGCCTTCGGTTCCTTCTCGCAGCCAGTGCGTGTCTTTTCATTGCTGTACAGGTCATGTTTGAGTATCGGTGCGTTTGAACGATACGGCATTGTCCGGGACCAACGCGCTAATTCAATGATCTGATTTACAGCGAAGAGGAAGCTCGAAAGGGGGTCCACCGACGTTACTAGGCTCATTTATGTCGTGTGCCAATTATGGAGAGCCATGTCAAGGTCGTTAGGATATCTTCCCATATCTCCCGTTTTTCAGAGCCAGTATTGTATATCGGGTATTAATTTCGTACATGCGCTGCGGGTTCTAGCGACTCGGAGACTCCTCTTGAGTATCGGGCTTCTCTTCGGGCTGGATTAGGGGCGGGGAACGACGGAGCTTCGCCGGAATCGGTGGTGGCCCCATATCTCCAAGAGGTAATGCCACTTCACGACCACCCATCGCTCCCGGAATATTACCACGTCCTGCCGCTCTCGAAACAGTGAATCTTGCGCCACCGGATGATGTTGCGAAGGAAGTAGTTAGTCCTGGTATAGTCGTACTTACGGTAGCACGGGGACTTGGGCGGAGAGGGGGTAGCAGGTTTGTCGAACCACGGGCGGCGTAGGTCTGTGCCGAGTATAACGGCAGTGAAGTTGGGCGAGGAAGAGGCGGAAACGCGGCGCTTTCCATTGGTGTTCGCGAATCATGGGCCTTGTTGAATGGCATCAACGGTTCTCCAAGGGGGAGATGCTGTACCACCACACGTTTGGCCAAAACTTCGGCCTAACGGCACAACCAGCTAAGCGGCTTCCATCTGAGATGATGACAGCCTTTTACTTACCTCATACATCTTCACCAACCCAGTGTTAACCTTTCTCCACACTGGAACGGAAGATGCAATGGAGTACAACTGAGGCGAGTGCTCATGAAACGGCCCTGTCTTGATAGCGTTAATGCGGAGTATCGACATAATGTAGAGATCGGTTGGAGGATCAGGTAATGGTCGTTCCAGCACAATAGACGGCGAGCTGTCCGACCTGTCTGAAGAAACGCAAATGACTATAGCTACTCGGAACAGCGGATTGCCGAGGCTTACCCCGGAGCTGGTCGCTGCCCCAGATATATCCCAAAAATGAATAGTCATCAAGTCCCCAAACCCCGTGGCTTCCTGCTGGCTCGAGCTTGTACACATCTTGCAGGTTCCAGCATACATTTAAGTATCTAAATATGATATCTTAGTTGAGACGAAGGTATGGGCCGATCGAACTCACTTTACGAAAACATCTAAGACAATGCTACGCTCCATCTCGAGCTCGCTTGAAAGAAACCCAATTTTGTGAAGGCAAAGTAAAAATATTAAGAATGATAGTTCATGCCCCGTGCCGTAATCGATTCGAACAAAGGACCCGAACGAAGTTAAAATATAGGGCTGCAAGAACGGGATCGCCATATGCAAGCCACTAGGCAATAGCAATTTGAGCATGTCTTCAGATCGCTGACGCTCAGATGAGAATCACATCAGCCATAGGAGTCGCAAGCTACATACCTCCTCGAGCCGTTGTCCCCAATCCCTAAACGCAAGATTCCCGTAGCGTTGCGGAGATGCTTGAGGTGGTATATCATTGATCCAGGAATCGAGTTCCTCGAGAAAGACTAGTAGCGAGCGAACAGGCTAACGAAATCCAATATCATTTAACGTGCATTGTTTTGTGCCGCATGTCTTCTGCCACTCACACCTTCCTCTAAGGTCTGAGAAGAAACGCCGCGCCTTAGTTCTATCCCAATAACAGATTCACCGAGCCGCCGTATGTAAAGCAACAAGTGGGAATAGCACTCGGATTTCTGCCAAGTTAGAACATCGCTATCTGTTTGAATCAATGACCTCGGAGGTGATCGTCCTTCAAAAGCTGCAGGGTCAGAGAGAGGTATTTGGGGTAGACTGGACCCGCTCATGGGATACGACAACGGATTTTCGCCGCGGTGGTTGTGTTAATTAATAGTAAAATCTCAGCGCGCGACCAAGATTAAGGTTATTGAATCGCGTGGCAGCCACGCTATAGGGTGGTCATCCATAAAGAGCGCCTGGTGCACGGGCCACATAATTGATGACTAACCGTAGCAAACGCCAGGGAAGTTGTCTCCCACCACTAACAACCATCTTGACTTTTTGGCAACATCCTGGAACGCCATAGCTATCACTGCGGCTTATTTTCGGTGCTGGATAAACATTGCGGCATAACCTGTAGACCATTCTTGCGCTTATGGCTAAACACGATTTAAACTTAACGCCTAGTATCTTGGGTCACCCAGTCGAGCTTGAATGGCCCGGTGAGGATGATACGCCTGATCTTCGATCTCGCGCTCTCCATCCCCCTGATCTACAAGCTCAGTGGAACATTGTTACGAGGCCAGGGGCTACCCGCGCAGCTCGTAATACAACCTTCTTGAGATTGACTGTCTTGTCGAGCTCAGTGTTGCCACGCCGTGGAGTGGCCCTCATCGATATTTATGACGAAGTATCTATAGGACGCGATAGATGTGAAACCCCTCGGCTGAGACTCAAGGAGCTTGCCGTTTCTAAGTACCATGCTAGTATATATTGGGACTCTGGAGAAAAGCTTTGGTCGATTGTCGATATGGGCTCTACTCATGGGACGAATCTTGTTTCGTCCGAATTACCTGAGGCTCAAATACCTGGCTCCATTTCTATTCATGGCCACAACTTGACTAAAAGCACCAGGCTTTCACCTCCCAAAATCTCTAGTCTTCCTCGCCCACTTTCGCACTTACAGCGTATCATCATAGCAGGAACTACACTTGCTGTCCACATACACCCCGACCAAGCACCCTGCGACGCGTGTAATATCACTGAAAACAACTTGATTGACCTTGAAACATCAAATGCGAAGACAGGGACTGTTGCTCGTATTGCTGGTTGTAATGAGCCTAAGCCCAACGGTACAAAATCTCTCAAGGATCTTCGGCGCAGTCTCCTTTCGCATTCACCTTACTCTGTTTCAATACAGCATCAGGCGCCTACCCTGCCCTCTTCAGGATCATATCTGGATCGCGCAGAACTTAGACGTCAGCGTTTCCCTGGGTGGCGCGACGATAGACGCGAAATAACTCCATGCCGAGGCACCCCAGATCGAAGTTGCCATTCTCGAGCGTACCACGGTCCTCCGTCGACGGGCAGTACATCAAACCAACATCTAGAAACTGCCTCACCTATACCGCTAACCAACGTGGGACACCGTCTCTTGGCGAAACAGGGGTGGAGACCTGGGTCTACCTTGGGCGCTCAGTCCGAAGACAAGGTCACCGCGAACGCTCTCATTGAACCATTAATGCTTCAGGGGACATCTAATCGCCGTGGCTTAGGGATGAACCGGAAATAGTAAATTCAGGCACATAGTGTTTAGTGGTATACTCTCCGAGCGAAGGAATACCCATTCCGTTGCCTCTGTACTTTACTGCTACAACAATAAAACCAAAATAATGTCCGAAAATAGGTTGGCATGAGCATATGCTCACTCATCCAGGCCAATAACAAACGTAAACAATAGCCCCTAAAGATGTTACAGGTGCAGAATAGGATAATCAAAAGGTCCAACGTTGCACAGCAAATAATGAGAGGGAATAATAATTAAGGCTAGTCGCTATGATCCTGCCTACATAGGTTTAGGCAGAGCCACCGGACTCGAATGTCAATCCCGTAACAGAGTGTGAAGATTCTCCGGAGTTAGGCCGTCCGTCAATAGTTTGATTCAAAACATGTGGGGGATAGTGTCGAGGGGTCGTTGTTGGGGACGTCATTGACTCCTGATAGGCAAGGCTCGTCAAAAGTGCTGCTGGGGGACCCGATGAATCAGAAGAACTAGGGGTATTAGCGGCGGCAGCCGCTGCTGCTTGTGCCTCAGCTTTCGCAAGTCGTTTTCTGATGCGGGAGGGGTGCGTAGAGGTTGGTTTTAGTCCCTGGATAGTAGGAATAGATGTCAATGAATGACGAGTACACAGGGATGTGAGAGTGACCACTCACCAAATGAGTTGCTTTGATCAATATCTGATGTCGCGTGCGACTTGCCCCAAACCTTTCAACCACCCAATCCCAGTCTATCTTGTCCTGGCCAGCTGCTTTTGAGGTCACACGGCTGTGCTCAGCAAGCTGCTTCAATTTTTCGGACTCCTCATCTCGCCATGTGCCATGATTGACCTGGTTAAATCGAGTTACACCAATCGGGTCTTAGACAGATCAGTCGGAGAAACTATCGACTCACGTTTGCGGCACTCCGCAGTGTAGAATTGTTGAAAGAAACATCAATGCTAGACGGCGTGCGAGAGAGAGTTGCCTCTCGCTGAATTGTCGGATCTGGGCCGTAAAATCCTTTTGGAAGTTGGTCGTGAGCGAAATATTCGTCTACCCCAGATGGCACAGTAGGGTAGGAAGAGGATGCTGGACGAGGCGACCATTGGCTGTGAAAAGATGGAGGATATGCCGAAGTTGAATACGAGGATGGAAGCCCATGGGGCATAGTGTTCTCAAGATGCGATGAGTTGGCCCTATCCCGGAGAGTAAAATCGGCGAGCTGAAAGTAGAGTGCTAAGGGCAAATCAGAGCAAACATGTGAATAAGCTCACCATCATGCGCTCACATATCGACTTTGCATCATTTAACATTTTCATCGGATCCGCACCCATACCCATTTGAAACGACTGGGCCAACACGTCCTGTGGGGTCGCGCGCTGAGGATATGATAGTCGACCGAGGTTTTGCCGTTCATTCAGTTACAACAGCGGAGAGACGAGATAGGAAAGTGATTAGCGCCAAACAATACCTCGGTATTCTCAGGAGCTCGAACTCACCAGCAGATTAGCCGCATCGTTGTTGAACTTGAGGCACAAAGCACGGGCCCTTTCATAGAACTGGGGAAAACTCGCAATCATCTCGGTTTCTCCAAGCGAGTGCGATACATTCGATGAGCCATCGTCTGAATTTGTTGTAACAAGGGCATCGGTGCCACCCGGTGCACTTAGCGTGGATGAAGATGCGAAGGAAGCTGCCGAGTTTGTACTGGCTGATGCGCGTAGCCCGCTGCTGGAAGGTGGGGTATAATACGGATTTACTCCGTCAGGGGCAGGGTGACCTGGGATAGTCGGCGATTGTGAAGTCGAACTGTCTGAAATCGAAGTGGGAGGGGGAAACGTATGGGAGGAAGCGCTGCTGAAACGTCGTCGGGGAGAGGCGAAAGCCCTCAGAGAGGAACTTGAGCCTGGAGTCGGCCCATGCACGAGTGCGTTCATTGCAAGCGTTTCAGCAGGTGACCGGGATTGCGAATCAGCCGAGTGAGGGCGGTCGCTGGCTGGGCTAGCGAGGAACCTTTGGATGACAGGTCCTGAGTTGTGGCTGGAGGCGACGCGGCTGTCCGGACGAAACTACGAAAAAGATAGGGAAACCGCTGTCAGCCTTAGATATAGCAAGCCAAGGAGAAGTAACTTGGTTCGCAGGGAAGATACGTGGCAATATGCGGACTCACAGGCGAGTTCATACCGCTCAAACCGCTCGGTGGTCGGGGCAAAGCGCGGCTCTGTTGAGAAGACATAGAAAAATCCGACATTTCCCATGCGTGGTCAGAATATGACAAGCCAGAGTCTGCCGGCCTGGCTCCATCGACTGAAAGTCTCGTGCGTTTAACAGAGTCTGACTGGAGCAACGGATCTTCTCTGCTTCGCTTGGATGCCGTGGTGTGTCTGTTCGCCTCGTTCATGAGTATGCATACGGGCCCGGAGAACTAGATATACTCACGAAGGGCTCGCGTGCATAAGTGCTCGCATGGTAATCGGATCAAGGTGTTCGGATGAGGAAGGCATCCCAGTGCCCGACGGTGCCATAGGTTCGTTAAGGAAAGTGGGTTGCGGCTCGTGACTCGGGTAGTGAGTGGTAGCGG
>WSTJ01001251.1:0-12312 GCA_019623705.1 Ceratobasidium sp. 428 | reverse complement strand
ATTATTTTCATTCATTCATTCAGACTGGTTAGATACGTGGCCACGAGCTCCTTTCAGCTTTTAGCGCGCGATTCAGTTAGGGGCAACTTTGGAGAATATCCAGCGCTGCTTCTCTCCAGTTTTGTCATGAGAGGTTAGGATCTACAACCACCATTATGACGGGTATCGTTGTCAGCCGCGAGCTTAGACACGGCACTGCAAAAACAATAGCCGCTTACCGGGGCTCCATCATCCGCGTTCGCTATGCTCCAATGACTTTCGCCACCTTGAATGCTATGAGCGACCAAAAGAAAGGGCTTAGCTACCAGAATACCATTGAAAGAGAAACAGGAAATATCATTACAAGTATCCCTGGTCTGCGACGATATTCCAGCAAGGATGGCCACCGGCCCAGGTGTATATTGCACTATCTCTCCAATTTGCTTTGAGATCGAGATGATTACGAGGTATAATGCACTTGAGTTCATTGTGATTCTCAAGGATCCACTATATGCGGCCGAGTGGATGGCAGTCAGTATAGACCCAAAGCTTGCACAAACATAAGGATAACGCATACATGCTGTGCAGGGTTCGAATAGTCTAGTAGAGGGGTAACAGTGATAGGCTGGTTGTCGCCATGGGATGTCATGGCGAGCTTGTCACCATCCTTGCTAAGAACACGACTGTAGATGTGGTATAGTCCTGGTTCAGGTTGCGACGACATGGGATATGAGATGTTGGGGTGGAGTTCATAGTTCTCGGGCCTATTTGAAGGGTAGAGGTGTGAGAAATAGCGCCCGGCATGCGTACGCTGCGAAGATAACTAAAGGCGTCAGACGCCCTTATAGCCGGCGTCCGGTAACTGCCCCTCCGTAATAGAAACGCATGGCCACATGCTTTGCGTATCAACGACCCACGACACTCACATGAAGTAGAAGAGTACAATATTCTACTGTTCTGGGTGAATAGGCGCAATATTCAAGATATGTATCCGAAGGATCTCAAGCGTGACCGCGAGCAACGACCAATTTTGTAGGTTGAGTTTTAAATCCGGGGCCAGAATAGCATAGCTCTACAATAATCAAGGTAAATATTCCCCACTATCTGCACACGTATCCTCGACTGTCAAATGCTGCGGAGCGTAATCGAGCGTCTAACGGGTTCTATAAATCCCGAGAAAACCCTTGAAATGACATTCGTTGATACGTGAGTAACATATAAAATAGGAAGACAAACCTGGTAAGAAGTCACTGTCATTGAAACTGAGCTGGTAATTACCCTGTTCCAGGTATTAGAAATAGCGTAAAACATCTACCTGCCTGCAACGCAGTGTTAATGATACTAAAGGCCTGGCGCCACTAACAGGATTTTAGCTTGCGCAATCACGCATATAGCTAGGTATCATCTAGCGGCCGCAGAGCTTTGCGTCCAATCATGCTTATCTTTGTGCTTCTACTCTTAGCATTTCATCTCCACATCAAACCAGTTGCCCGCGCATTTCTGGTCTGCTTTACTTATAATTAAGCAGTAGGCCGGATCGTCAAATAGACATGGGTGTCGCATTTTATTATTTTCATTCATTCATTCAGACTGGTTAGATACGTGGCCACGAGCTCCTTTCAGCTTTTAGCGCGCGATTCAGTTAGGGGCAACTTTGGAGAATATCCAGCGCTGCTTCTCTCCAGTTTTGTCATGAGAGGTTAGGATCTACAACCACCATTATGATGGGTATCGTTGTGAGCCACGAGCTCAGACACAGCACTGCAAAAAACAATAACCACTTACCAGGGCACCGTTAAGCGCGTTCTGTATGCTCCAGAAGCTGCTACCACCTTGAATGCTATGAGCAACAGAAAGGGCTTAGTTATCAGGCTACCGCCAAAAGAGAAACAGGAAATATCATTACAAGTAGTATCCCTGCTCTGCGACAATATCCCAGCAAGGATGGCCACCGGCCCAGGTGTATATTGCGCTTTCGTACCAATTTGCTTTGAGATCTGGATTATTGCGAGGTATGATGCACTTGAGTTCATTGAAGTTCTCAAGGATCCACTTTATGCAGCCGGGTGGATGGCAATCAGTATAGACCCAAAGCTTGCACAAACATAAGGATTATGCATACATGTTGTGCAGGGTTCGAATAGTCTAGTAGAGGGGTAACAGTGATGGGCTGGTTGTCGCCATTGAATTTCATGGCAAGCTTGTCACCACTGGTTTCGCTGGGGACAGGACTGATGATGTGATATAGTCCTGGTTCAGGTTGCGACGACATGGGAGATGAGATGATGGGGTAGATTTCGTAGCTCTCAGGCCCATTTAAAGGGTAAAGGTGTGAGAAATAGCGCTCGGTATGCGTATGCTGTAAAGATAACTAAAGGCGTCAGACGCCCTTATAGCCGGCGTCCGGTAATTGACCCTCCGTAATAGAAACGCATGGCCGCATGTTTTGCGTATCGACGACCCCCGACACTCACATGAAGTAGCAGAGTACTATCCCAGGTGAATAGGCACGACATTCAAGATTAGAGGCTCTGAATGATCAATTTTGGTAAGGTCGCCTAGACGCGGTCCCTGGTGGCTGTGCGAACGCGCCTAGTCTGCTTGTCACCACCATGACACGACGCGCTCAGAAAAGCATTTTCGACAGCCCTTCAATTGTTAAGCTTATTAACGCCTACCTCAACTCCAAAGATGGTGCTTGTTTGGCTCGTTCCAGCCGCCAACTATTCCAAACAATTATGCCATTACTCTGGGAGCGCGTCGAAGGCTTGGGTCAGATTTTTGCACTATTACCAGCAAATGACACTAAGAATGAGGAAGGCCAATCTCAGGTAGGCAAATTACTGTTTAAGGTATAGATCGTTGAAGTGACTTGCAATACCATTCGAATAGACTCTAACGGAGAACGATTTATCTCGCTTCAATGTCTACGCTTTCTGGATCAAACAGCTCGAGGTCTGCAAGAATTATAAAACTCCAAAATATGTTCCCCAATCGAATGCTCTATCTCGCTACTCTGCCACACGAACTCTCCTACCGAATATTACGTCAATCAGTTCTACGTGCTCTGCTCACAGCGCGAGTATATCTTGGGTGCTACCTTTCTTATCGCCTTCCTTGATCCGACTGGAATTTTTCAACTTCAGCCATATTTGCCACCCCGAGCTTGCCATGGTGGACTCATTAGCCTTGCTACATGTCCTGTCCGAAACATGTCCCAAACTACAGAAATTGGCATTCCACCCTGATCCGGAAGATAAAGAGCCGACCCCGCATGCGTATGCTCTCGAGCGTCTGTCAGGAGATAGCAAGTCAAAATTCGAGGATCAGCTTCGACATGGGCTTGGTTCGTTCATTACCAACACCCCTCCCCTCGTGAGCCTCGCGTCCTCCGACGTAATCCTCGATGGTGCCTGTTTTGAAACTATCAGCACCTGGCCGCTACTGGAATCTCTTGCTATCGATCTGGGGTCGGACAGGCACAAATACGAGCTTCCCAAATTCGGAGATACTGCATTCCCGTCCCTCAAGCGGCTGGTCCTCAACTGGGTGCCGGATTCTAAAACCTTCAAAATGTTTTGGAATGCTCCGGCGTTGGTCAAAAAGCTCACTTCCGTCAATCTTCTTCTCTCTGGTGATCTATGCTCCGAAAAAGGCCGATTCAACCACATCTTGTTACCAATGATAGAAACCTTAGCTGAGCGGAGCCCTCACCTAGAAGACCTCTGGCTTTACGCGGTTGACCCTGATGCGATGAGAGCTTGGTATTCTATCCCAATGCCAACACTGGAAGTCTTGAAGAAAGTTCCCTTGCGGAGACTGTACATTGAGGGTGTGGATCTTAGGGAAACTGCCTCCGATGAAGTCGGTAACGACAAGAACGATGCGGCGAGCAAAGGTGCAGGCGAGGCCGGAGACAAGGACAATGACGGTGATCAGGATGAAGATAAAGCTCAAGACGAAGATGACGAAGATGAGGACGACGACGAACCTCGTGCAAACAGATTAACTAACGTAGCTGAACCCCTCGCAGCAATGTTCCCTATTCTCAAAGAGCTTTCGCTTCCTAGACAGCAAATGCGCTTTACCGAACTTGTGACTTTGCAATCCAAGATGCCCCAGCTTGAGATATTACGATTCGATTTCGACCTCTGTTCGATAGGGGAGTCGAAGGTCGACTTTGGAAGCATTCCTCGTCATAGAAGTTCCTCATTCCGGGTACTTGAAGCTAATTTCTTAGGGATTGATGAACACACAAGCATCATTAGTATCAGCAACTTGGGTTACAACGACATAGCTTCGTTTGTTCAGTAAGTGACATATACTTTCGGGCCAAATTTAGATTAATCATGTTCATTCGTAGGTATATATTTTCTTTATGGCCAAATGTTCAAATTGCCGCGTTACCTGACCCGGATGGTCCGGACTCGGACGAGCATTCAGAAAATGAGAAGGCAATTGCCCTGGTCAACGAACATCTCGCTGGGCTCTCCTATTGCAACCGCGATCCTTCAGTGAGATACAAGGATATCAAGATCCTAAACGAGACTTCATGGAAGAACTACCGGAAATGACACTCCATTCGACACTTTTGCCTGTTCAGAATATCGTTTGTCTATACCATTTACACCAAACAGTTGTCTAGTTCATCTTTCCTGTAATAAGCTGCGATATGGTCATACAGTTTCGAACGCTCATATCCGATTCTTATCACACGGGTTTAGTATATCCTACTCAATCTATATACACAACTTTAGTGTTGTTCTCCGTGCGCCCGAGCTATGTGGGTGGAACTAGTTACACAAAAGTGTTTAGCATGCGTAATTGGAGAGATTAGTAGTATTTATTGTCGTATATGCGTATAGTAGAGCGAAGCGTAGCACTTTCTATCAGAGGTTACGAACTACGACAGCCAACCAGCAGCGAAACACAATTAACCTTCATAGCACATAAATGCAGGCCGAAGTTTCGTTGTCTTGCTCACCATGACCACGTTACTGATACTGTATGCGCATGTAAGCAAAATTCTAACCTAAGCCGGGCCAGGGCGTCGTTGAAGATAGTTAAAATAGGTAAATTTGACAAAGTACTGCACAACGCTGAATCATAAGAAAATCAACTAGTCTCCGCGATTAAACAACCGGATCGTGACATTTTTGGCTAGATGGGAACATGATTCCTGACACTTGCATGGACGCTCCTCAAGATAAGTCCCGGATTTTGAATCTTACCGGGCCGTAATGCCTGGGGGGAGGAAAAGATCTAAGACATCTTTGAAACATGCATCGGAGTCTGTAGTAGAATCGAAATCTAGCCCTGAGAATCTCTTGACCAAGAGAGCAAACGAATAAATAAGTGGGCCAAGGGCGACTGCCCAAGACGTCTTGAACGAGGCAATATTGAGTCGCCCCTCGATAATTGAACCAAGAATTGTGAACTTTGCGTAGTATAGTTTGAGACGGTTGGTGACGTTAAGATCGGACAGAACGAGTTGAGCTTCAGGATTTATGATCTCGCCTTCACGATGCTCGGCCACAACATAAAGAAGAACCCAAAAAAGCGATTCCAAGTCGTGCAAGTAGCTATGTTCGGCCGCCTCGCTGTACCCACCAAGCAAGTTCAAAGCCATGAACGAAAGCGCCCCCTTTGGAGAGTCAGATGTACTTGACAAACGTAAGCAAACTGGCTCACCGTCGGGTGTGTGTGCATGTCAGACGCACCCGCGCAGGCGATTGGCTGAATGTTTGCCAAATCGAGGCCCAATAGAAATCCGGACGGTCTAGGCCCAAATTCCTCCATCACGTGCTCGAGATTTGTGAAGTGGCGTCCAGGACTGGGTGGGGTCAGTTTCGTGCAACGGTTCAGGTGGGTTGACTCACTCAAACTTCCACTTAAGTTCGGTGGTTTTTTCGTAACTAGGAGCGGTCGGGTCATTGAATATTGCCTCCCGATCGGGTGCCTGAAACCTCCACCCGCACTTCTCGACACCCAGCATCCCTAGCTGATCGCACTCAGAGAGGTTGTATTCGTATCCAGGTAATGATAGGAGGATGTTGTTGATGCTAATATCTCTGGGCTGCACACAGCTGTTTGCTAGCGCCCATTGCCCTGTAGATGATTGGTCCCGAGTCAATTCGGTATATACATGCCGAGCAGGATTCCGCACCCATGATTGCTCCCACGAACGCGGCCTTGAGCTCTGAAGGGCCTTTTGCTTGGGAGAGCGGTCGACCGAGCTGCATTGATAACATGATTGACACACGTGCGTCGTCGCGTTGCACTTTGGCAATGTCTGTGTTTCGTCTAGTTGGAGGGAATCCGCAAACGGTTGGTTTTATTTATAAATGTGTAGACATGGTCCCTGGTGGCTGTACTAACGTGCCTCGTCTCCTCCACCATGCCACAATGTGCTCAAAAAAGCCTGTTTGACATTCCCGAGCTTGTCGGGCTTGTTCGATCATACCTCGACTCCAGTGATAGTGCTTGTCTAGCTCGTTCCAGTCGCCAACTGTTTCAAATGCTTATGCCATTGCTTTGGGAGCATGTTGACGGTGTCTTTCAACTTTTTGCACTGGTACCGGCTTTAAATGACGCGAAAGAGAGTGAAAAAACATGTGAAGTAAGTTATCGAACGCTTTTGGATAGACTGTTGATACTGTATATTCACATGACTCTCGGAAAGACTCCAGTGGAATATGACTTTTCTCGTTTTAATGTTTACTCGCCCTGGATCAAACACCTTGGAATATACCGCAAGTTTCAAGGTCCTCCCGAGGAGGACGTACAGATAGCTGTCCTACGGCGCTACGCTTCAACACGAGTACTGCTGCCAAATCTCCTGTCTATAGATGCCAAGGGTGGCGTAGAAATATCTTGGGTCTTACCTTTCTTATCGCCATCCCTGCTTAAATTGGAATTCGTTACTCCCACCAACGACTTCGACTTCGAACTTGCTTTAATGGATTCGTCGGTCTTGCTACACCTCCTGTCCAAGAAGTGTTCGAATCTTCAAATATTGACGATTCGACCTATCTCGAATAAGCGCAAGGCGACTCCAGATCCGTGCGCCCTCGAGTATGTGCCTGAAGGTGACAAAGCGGAGGTGGAAGATCAACTTCGGCACGGGCTCGGCCCGTTCATCGCTCGACTTACTCCTCTTGTGAGCTTCGCATCGTCCGAGAAGATCCTTAATTGTTCTTGCTTCAAAACCATCAGTACCTGGCCACTACTGGAATCTCTCTTTATAACCTTAGCCCCGTACAAGTCTGGTTACAAGCTCCCGCGTAAACTGCCCGATAACGCGTTTCCTTCACTAAAACGGCTTGACCTTTATTCGTTGCCCGATTACAAGACCTTCGCAAAGTTTTGGAACATCTCAGCGCTAGTCAGCAAGCTCACTACGGTCAAACTGCTGCCGTCTGGGGAAATGTGTTACGAGAAGAAACGGTTTAATCTCACACTATTACCAGTTTTCAAAAGCTTGGCTAAACAAAGCCCTCACATGGAGGATTTATAATTTCGTGCACTTGATCCTAATGCGGACGCTTGCTACTCGGTTCCAATGTCTACACTTGAGGTTTTGAAGAAGCTTCCGCTACAAAGGCTGTATATTGGCGGCGTCAATCTTAGAGAATCTGCTCCCGATGAGGATGGCAATCTAGCTACGATGAAGACTGTAGGCGAAGAAGAAGACCAGGATGAGGATGAGGACGAGGATAATGGTCCCGAAGAACCTAACGTTCGTAGCTGCACCAACGTGGCTGGGCATCTAACATCACTATTTCCGCGCCTCAAAGAATTCTCGCTCCCTAAACAACAAATGTCATTTGCAGAACTTGCAACGCTGAAATCCGACATGCCGCAGCTCGAAGTTTTACGGTTCAATTTTAACCTGAGGTCTGCAAGAGAACTGAAGTTCGATCTCGGGAGCATCGCTCGCTATAGACGATCTCCATTCCGACTACTTGAGGCTAACTTTCTAGGAGTTGATGAAAGCATTTACATAGCTGGCATCCGGGACTTGAAGTACGATGAAGTAGCCCTGTTGGCGCGGTAAGTAACTTTTTTTTTTTTTTTATCTCGTTTGACAGCTAATTCTACTCAAAGGTATCTTTTTTCCTTGTGGCCAAATGTACGAATCGAGGCCCAGCCTTGCGAGGACGGGATGGAAATAGAATATGAGTCTCATCAGAAAGCGATCGATCTAATCAACGAGCAGCTCGCTGCCCTTTCTCACTGCAACTACCATCCTGCAATTAGCTATGAGGATGTCCAGATTCTAAACGAGAAGTCGTGGAAGGATTGCCGGGACTGATATTGTGTTTATTGCTTGTGCAAATTATTGTTTGCCGGTGCTATCGGTCTGGACGACTGTTTGGTCTCCTTCTTTGCCATCTTTCGCGCCTTGGTTACATACCTTTTTGAATGCTCATGTTCAATCTTTCCATAACGCGCCATTAATGCCTTTGACTGATCCATGTAAATAAACTAGTGATATTATTTTGTCCTTTAGCTGTGTCGTGTAGATCACAGAACTGGTTGCGTAAGAGTGTTTAGCGTGAGTACTGTACTCGTCAATATTGTACCAACACGGCGCGAGCGCCGTGTGACAAAAATTGGGTATTTTCTTAACCACATCGCACCGTGTATGACGTGACAAAGAGGCAAGTTACCAACATAACCCGAGCGGACACGCACCCCAAAAAAGTGGAGCTGGTCTTCGCTGTACGATTTACTCAGTTTTACGTCGTTTTTCAGTGCGCGATTGACCCATCGATTTTGTGTGATATTCGGGGTCGGTTGCCGGAGAATGCTGAGCGCAAGAGCGGACTTAATTATACAGGAGACCAGGAGTAGTAGTGCATACAGTACATTTTATATAATAGAATACACAGATAATTTGATATTTACGTGTACATTTACCACGCGTGACCGGTTGCTCAGACTCTAACCACGCGCGTCGGTCTGTGACGCTACAAACTCGGGTTTGACCCACACCCACGGCCACATGTGACACTACATGTTGGTTCAATAATGACGAGTACAGTAACCAAAAGATATTGCCCGAGTATATGCGCGTAGTGGAACTCAACGCACCGTCTTCCGCTATAGAAAAACCACGAGGAACTGACTGATTGACCTTGGGTGCGTGTGGCTGGGGTAACAAGTGACCGTTAGCACGTGACCTATGGCCAACCGAGCCTCGTCGTCATACACCGCACCACGTCGTACAGACATCAACCTTTGTGATATGTTACCGACAAAACAAGCCAATCTGCGTCGCCCACAATAGGTATACTAAACCCGTCTGATAATAGCCTCGGGGCTGTCTAGCCACCTCCAATCCCCCCTATTTCTGAGACTTGGACAATCTAGTTATGTTTCTGCGCAAACGGTTGAGCTGGATGATCCTTCTGGGCCTTTCACTGTAATAGACTATTATAAGCTCCGAATACGTATCTCTGCAGAGCAATACACGATAACAGAAATAGATTTACTCTTAAGAACTACCAATAGCTTCGGGTGATGACTCTTGAACACCGTTTCCAGGACGAGCCAACCCACAACTCTCCTGCTCTGGATCGAATCTCGCTCATGGTACTCGGCTCTGCTTATCTAACACAATAGGATATCTCTCTGATATCGACGACTTCGCGGTCTCTGTGGGTTTCGCAATCTATCTTGTACTTGCTCGCTTAGGGCTGTTATCTTCTAATCTTTGCGAGGCCGGATCTCGAACGGCCTTCCAGTTCCGCCAAAAACCTATTATAGAACGCGTACAGCGGATGAATCTTACAGTTACGTCAGGGGAACAAATGCCCTGCTGGTGTTGGTGACACTTGAGGGTTGCGTACGACCTTCTACCATCTCCGGGAGTTGAGTTGTAGGCATTGCTATGCGGGTTCTGGTTTTACTAATATGGCTGCTCAAAACTCCTTAACCTTAAACCAATGCATATGTGGGCGACACAACTATATCCTTGTACGATGCGTGTCGTATATAATTCTAATCGAGACGAACGGACTCCGTGCATTGCACGTATATGGATCATCGACGTGGGGTCAAGAAAACGGGCTGCAGCTGCGTGGGGCTGCGCGGCTGAACCTCGAGTGGGACATCAGAGATATGAGCGCTCAAGGCGCAAAGCACAGGAAGGATGTCGACGATGCAAACAGGATTCTACATTCTATTGTCAAGTCCACAACCCGGAAATTCGTTTGCCCCATCATATACCCTCATTTGGACGTGCAACTTGCAGATTGGCGCCGGTAGCGATCATACCATCATACAGAAGCAAAGTTGTCTGGCTAGATCGCCTCAATCGATACGTCAGGAACGCGTTCCACCGGAGGTGGGGGCACAACGGCCGTGCTGGAAGAATGGTATCCTATGTGCCTGACACAATGGGGTGGGAGACTGGTGGGAGGGGAGTTCCTTTGGGGCACACTTGGAGCCGGACAGAACTAGAGAAGTGAGTGCAACGTGCGTCGGATAGAGCGAGCGAGTAGACGCTGAGCCAGGTATAGAGGGAGTCCGAAGAGAAGCTTCCGGGGATAGTTGCGTCCGACCCGACTTTGAAGCAGATGGATGAGCAACCGGGTGGAGGAAGACTATGACCTACCAGGCAGGTAGCGTGACAGATCGTGTAACACTGTGTGGGTCCTCCTCGATCTTGATTAGGAAAGCGATTTTGATCGAAGTCATTGATCCATGCATCGGTCCATTCAATTACTCTGAACATTTTCGATTCGTCAATCCAGATGCAACCTCAAATGGGTTGTCCCAGAAACGAACTTAGGCTTGTAGCCACAGACTTTTCAATAGAACCGTCGAGGCGCATCTTGAGTCATCAAACACAGTGCATTCCGCTACTATTCGATCAACAGATTGAGGTGGGCGTTATGATCTTACAACGTTTGGGGTGATCTACTGACGTACAGATAATGGAACGAATACAGTTCACCAGACATTCGTGAGAAAGTTATCTGCACCCCAAACACTGAACCGAGCAGAAGCTCATGTCGAGCTCCCCAGAAATACGTTGAATCACTCCGGACGCACCATGGTCTACCATATGCATACACTCCGATTGTTCAACAGCTCTTTTGTATGTCTGGATAAGCCGAGGCTCGCGTACGCATGGGGCCAACCAGGCATATATAAACTACCGAATCTCTCGTCCATTTTCACCACCACTCTCCGGCATCTAGTTTCACGACTGGGACTGCCTCGGCTTCGACTCTTTAGTCTTATATCATGCCTTACAACAAAGAAAACGACGTCTACCGCTACGTTAGAGCTCAAGAGTTCTTCACCGACCTTGACTCCGACGCCGGCAGTAGCAAATATATTCGCATCGAAAATGTTCAGCTCGTCAAGGAGCAATCCGATGACGAGCGCGGTATCACTCACCACGGCAAAGCATTCCGCGACGAAAAGGGGAAAATGTTTCTCGTCGAGTTTATACGGCCGTGTTTGTTCCGTTTCAGGTTCAATCCCGAATATACACAGCTCACCGATTACGTGGATGGCAACTCGTAAGTAATCATACCAGTCAGCGTGACTAACTTGATGACCGACACTACGGGTTGATACTAGGCGGAACCTCGTTCAAGACAATATGAAGGATCTAATCGACACTCTCGACAAATTCGAAGGCGTCGACTGGAAAGTCGTTACAGAGGAGACCGCCGACTACGTCAAAATCGAATCCCAGCCAGTCATCCGTTCTGGGAACGAATACTATATGCGCATGTACATCCGCAAGAAACGATGCAAGATCGTCGCTATTCAACCCCTCAAGCGCCAAGTCACTAGCGAAACCTTACATCTTAGTAAAGAGTTTGGAGTTACTGATTTGACGGATGCCGGTAACGATGTGAAGATCGTGTGGGCCACTAAGTCAAACGGTATTCTGTACTCCGGCAAGACGACTGTGGTCGAGGTTGAGAAGCCGGGAATGGCACGGTATCTCGGTTAGTTCGTTGCATAGGCATCGTATACTTTATCTATTTTATTACGTGGAACTGACCGTTTGGGTTTGTGCACGCCAGGTTTTGGTGAACAAGGTGGACGACAGCTTCTTAAGACCAAGCTTATCGTCGACTATTTCAGTGAGTCAAGTCTCATTCAAGCCGGTATATACTAATAAATATGCTGGTATCCGAAAACAGACTACGATAACATGACCTACTCTCAGGTCTATGGTCAAGGTCCCCTCGACTCGCGCGAGCCCCTCTACCACTCCGAGCCCTTCTGGATGGAGATTGCCCAGCATCCCGGCCACCTACTCAAGATCGCTACTTTTGTCGACAATTTCTCCCAAGTCTGTCT
>WSTJ01001250.1:0-14037 GCA_019623705.1 Ceratobasidium sp. 428 | reverse complement strand
CCTCCGCATCCAGTGTTGTCTTGTCTTATAAATTGTACGCGCTCGCGCTTAGTCCGATATATCCGCTCTTGAGACTCGCCATGTAACCCTAGGTTTACTTTTTGTTTCCCTAGTTTGCTCTTGGATCTCATAGACGATTGATTCTATACGCTTAATGATAAAGCAACGATATATTGCATTGGTCACCCTACCATCTTTTTATTCGCCCCACCCAAGCTATCGCGTCGTTGATTATCTGCTTGGCCCTCTTGTGCTTCAGGTTACTGTCCTCGTGACCGAACTCATCAAATCCCGTCCGGCGTACATCGAATACTTGTCCCTCGTGGTGCGGTGTCTGCCTGCCATTCAACGTGGTTTGGATGTGGGGTGAGATGTAGGTCCTCGCGCCCCAGTTCAAAAAATACTTCTATAATGGCACCACGGTAGCCATGTTCCAGGTGTATACTTAGTACGAAAGGGGGAAATTGGAGAGATGTGCCTGTGCATACGTTAACTCCGCGTTCGGATGCTTGTCCAAGTACGACGCGTATATATCGTACGGTAACAGTTCCGGCCAGCTGATAGCAATATCCTTAAAGCCACGTTCCTTACGCACTTCGAACACGGCGTAGTATACTTAACCTATTTCATCCGCACTGTTAGCTTACGTTCTAGTCTACGGCTGTATGCAAATGAACGTACCAGCTCAGATGATATTCCTTCTGATTTGGTCAGGCGTAACAAGCTCGTCGGGATGTGATTGAGAGCTTTTGCAGAGCAGGGACTTGGAGAAGGAAAAGATGACCTAGGATGGCATACGGGCTTCGGCGGTTATACTATAGCTACGGTGATTTACGGACTTCCTGAAGTCGCGGTGAGCTTGTCCACTCAACGGATAGAACTATGACACAGATTAGATTTCAGTTGAGAGTTAGAGGTAAATAAGACTCACGTACAGTAATTAGCCGGTGTAGTGGGATACATAATCTGCATATTGTGGTCCTAATGCATTTTCTCCGTCTTTTCCGGCAGAAAAAAGGGAGCCAGATGATCATCGCATAACTGCGACAACCGTACCATCCGTCTACTCGAGTGCTCCAGTTCCTGCTCATGATACCCGTCCGGCGGACCCATAACATCCCGCTCCGCTGTACCCGCTTACCGCCAGCAATGAGCGATCCTATAATGTCACACTGCGTTGTTCGCGAAGTCTGCAAACTGCGCCTCCCACATCACAAGATCCTACTGTGAGACTAGCAAGTATCCTAACTCAAATCCAGCGCGCCAAACTCAGATACAGACGAGTTGTACATCGATAAGTCTGGCCTGGTCCGACCCGAGCGAGTTGAGCGGGACGTACTACTGCTTGGTCTCTTTGGTCGCGTATGACGGTGTGTCACTTAGAGAACGGGTTGTGTTCGAAGTTCTGACTCTATGCGCGCATCTAGTTCTTTTCGAGGACAAGTGAGCCAAAAGCGAGTACTCCGGCGGCGGCCTGATCTATGCCTACGCGCTGCTCAATGGTTACGCCTCGGAAAGAAAGGTGTGAATAAAGTTCTGCTGGAGGTGGGATCCCAGGGTGCTGTAGCAGTTAGTTGGCTAATTTGTTTGTGATTCGACGAGTCGAAAGAGACAGCGGTGATAGGCTTTCTTGTTTCTTCGAATGTATGAGCCCGTCGAGAAGCCACTACTTTGGGATTAGGGGTATTCAGAGCTGCAATTCTGAGCCAATTCTCGTGCCAATTCTCGTCTAATTCTCGTTCAACTCTCGTCTGATTCTCGGGTTAGCCAATCACAGACGAGAATTGGCACCAGAATTGGACTCAGAACTGCTCCAGAGTTGGAGCTCTGAATATCCCTATTGACTCGCAAACTTTGTTCGTTGGTGTAACCTCGCGCATCCTCCACACCCATTTCTGGGGTCCTTCACATCTCGTTCGACGAACATGCCCTCCGTAGGTAGCCTACGGATACACTAGAGATGGGGTCGGCCGCTTTCCAATCCTCTTGTACTAGTACTTGAAAGTCTTACAACAATACGACATATGTTCTTGTACTACCAGGAGCCAGCAGTACTTCTTAAGAACGCATACATTCAGTTAGAGTATGGAGCAAGCAAAATGGCAATGAGGGAGGCGCACTTGTACATACGTCAACTCCGCGTTTCAATGCTTGTCTAAATGCGGCGTAAGTATGTTATCCAGGAACGGCGTGAGTCGCTCCATTATACTTGATCCCGCTCTCTTGACGTGCTTTGAGCGAGACGTAGGACACTCGATCATTTCCGCCCATATCACCATTAGTATATACTAATTTTAGGCTAGAGGTATATGTGGAATGCCTTACCAGGGCTGTTGCATTTTTTGTTTATTTTTAGCGCATGTATTTACAGAGATCTAACTGAAAACTATTCGGGGCTGTTTGTTTGGTTCCCAAGCGCCGACTGCAACTAGAATTGCAAACTGCTGTAAACCCTGAATCTGACTAAGAAATACACCGAGGTCAGGGCACGTGTTACTATCCCGGGCTGTGCCATTAGTGGAAGAAGCAATTGCCGGACTCTAAAGACGCTTCGTAGGCCACGACCACCCGGCTTTGGCTCAACATAGCCGACCATTCACTCTCTTCTGACATGGGCAAACTTCTTCAAGAGTCTCGGATTTCGCACTGCGGAGCGCCCTATAAAACCAACCCCTCTGACGCCCCAGCCCCTCACAACTCAATCGTGTTCGTCTATAGAGCTATCTACTAAGCTATTTCCATTAGATCTATTACTAGCGATAACTAGTTCTACTACTCGCGGAATACTTGTTGCTGCAGCTACCTAGTACGGACTTTGGTGTGCATATACGAATCAAAATCGCCTTCCCCCGCGGCCTTTGGATAGCCAGACTCAGTCGGTGGTCCCCAAGCTCAACCTCTTAGGTTACTTAATTCAGTCAAGGATTCCGTCAGCCTGGGCGGCCGTACTAAAGTCTGATAGTAAGTTCGAAACAACCCCCGCGATAATATAATGGACTCAATGTCAACCCTCTCCCCATCCCCCCTACCCCCATAGTACCCACGCATTCATCGACCCTCCGTCTTGTTGCTAATAGTCCCGGACACCAGCATGGCACGTCGTACTCCCTCTGTGGTGCAAGCCGTCGGCCCTGTAGCTCAGCCGAAGTACGCCTTTACTTACTATTACGTGTCCTATTCGCTAAATCCCTGGCTACAGCGTGCTACCTGACGCCGCTGTGCCGCCAAACGTTCCTGCGCAGCATACATCCCCTGGTGCCTCGCCAGTTGCCAATCCCGCCGAGGAACCCGTGCTATCACCACTCCATGCCTCCCTGTTCGATCAGCCTGGTGTTGATGCTCCTGCTTTGAACAACTGAGCCTCGCGAAATGGTAAGCGCTCTGACTTTCAGCCTGGAGCTTCCGCTGACGATATATCATTTCACGTAGGCTACGCGCGTCTTCGTCACCAAGAGTTAAGCACTGAAAAATGGCACTTGGTGTCTTGGAACTGCTCGTAATGTCGTGTCTAATGTCGTTTAGTTCTATGAACAATATACAGTTATGTTTAGCTTGGCGTATTAAGTCTATATGCTCACGATTCTACAACCCTAGAGCCCCCACATGTATTCTTCTCCGTTCTGCTCCCATGTTTTCCTCATGAATACCCCCTATGAATGGGCCGTATGCTCCACACAAAGTTTGTGATTAGCTTTATGCGTTCGACGTGATGTGACAGAAACATTGAAGCTTCCACTCACCCATACACCATATAAAGGGTTATATTATGATCTTGTTCTGCCTCCTCCTTACGCCAAGGTACCGCTGGTAGACTATTCAGCCTTTTTGCGCTTCAGTTTTCTGCCACTCGTAACCGTACTAGTCAGGTTACATTCCCTCGTGTTGAGTTTTGTTCGATGTGGTCCGGATATGCAGAGCGATATGCAGTTCTTGTAGTTCGGCGGTTCTCCCTGTGCGGTCAAGTTGCGGCTTAATAAGAAATACGGAAAGTATGAAGTGAGAAGAGAGGCGCACCCACGCATGCATCAGCTCCACGCTCGGACGCTTGTCTGTATACTGAGTGAGCAATCTGCAGGATAGTGAGGGCCGCCCTAGCCTGCTTGTTCTCATACGCCCGATCCGTCCATTTCACTCTGAGTGGGAAGCGGTAAACTTGACTTGTGTTATTTGATAGCCATTAATTACGTTTAAGTCTATGGTCGCATGCGAGGAGACGCACCAGAGTAGGCAAGAGAGGTCTTGATCTGGTCCGGTGTGACGAGTCAATCTGAGCGTAGGTCGGGGAGGGGTCATCCTCGCCTAGCGTTTGAGTAATGTGAATTTGCTGAGAAGATAGTAAAGGAGAGATTTAGAGAAAGATAAAACTAGCTAGAGTGGCGTGTAGTTTAGGTGGCTGTGGCACGGGAATGGCAAGTGACGCGCTGGTACCCCTAAATTACTATGGAGTGATTGTCTTAGCATGTGAGCTGCATAACAGGAACGCGTGAGGGGGTGAAAGAACTTACATATTTCTCGACCGTAACAGAGTAACGCCTGCACGTTATATCTTCATCTCTCACACCATCAAGTTTCTCGAAGACACGAGCGAGTACCCCAGCCTGAGGTCCAGTTCACCAAAATTGGGCGAGGACGAGGTGTATACCAATAATCCAACTAGAGTGAATCGAGCGGGACTGCTGCTGCTCGGTCTTTTGGTCGTGGACGGCTGTGACTCGTTGAGAGGACGTATCTAGGTCGGGGTCTTGACCTGGGACACGTACGTGGCTTTTTTCTAGGACGAGTGAGCTCAAGGCAAGCACTTCAACCGTTACCCAATCAGACCTTGGCGCTCCAGACCGACAGGATGCAGATGGATTCGTGGTGCGGGTAAAGCCTCGATGCATGATGTGAAATTTCTGATTTATTTATTTATGGATCGAGCTAGCTCGCGAGTCGTCGGCATAGGTCGGAAACGGGTGATTCCGATGGGATTTGGTTAAACCCACCTGTGACGAGAAGAACTGGCACTCCTGAAAGTTGCAGATCCCGTCACTCCTCCGGGTCTAATACGATAAAGCAGTATGGTCGAAGCCCAGGCTTTGGGACAACCCATTGAGGTTTGTGTTCTGAGCAACTGCTTTAGCGTGGGATAGTAGCATGTGTGAGACCCTGTGTTAGGTCACGTGGCTGAGCCACTACTTATCTCATGAATGGCACAGCCACAGGAAGACAAGCCTCAACCGCACCACCATCGCATATTCTCTGTCTGGCTCGGTTGTGGTCTTTCTGGACACCACTACGAATTAATCTATGCCTGTTTGGAACTAGAAGCGGCACGCTCCGTGCCACTGACCTTGCTTCCGTTGAGGACACACTGCTCGCAAGCTGTAATCTATTAGTCTTAAATACCTCAACACTACTCTTAAGACTCAAGTTAGACCCACGGGCTAACACATAGCATGTAGCTACAATGCTAGTTTCAAACGGAGGCCTTAAATAAGGCTCCCAAATTCGGCCAACCTATCAAGAGTATTCTGACATGGACGAACGATTGTTTCGGGTAACTGGATAATTGAAACAAAAGCTATTTGAAAAGTATAGAGCTCTCACCGCCTGGTTGCCTAGAGCACAACCAACATTCAGACTTTTCTCTACGCTCGACCCCTGGCCAGGCCGCGCAAAAGCCGCCACATGCGGACTGCCTTTATCCAGAGTGCAGTGCGAAGTCGTGTCGTAAATGAGCTCCCGCCAATGCGCGTTAAAATTAACAAGTCCCGTTACGAGCGATAGAAATCACGATTATATTGCGACCAGCGCTCTGATGTACGCTGAAGTTGGAGTCCAGCAGACCTGTTGCAGACCACTTGGCTAAGTTTAACTTCCATTGATCTATTGCTCAAAACTAGAATCGCAAGCTGACTGTTCTGTGATACTTGGTATGGTAAAGGTATATTAGTGAACGGAACTCACTCGGGAACCCATATGTACGCGCAGTATAACTAGCCGAATAGATTTAGCCGTTCGCTTATGGAGTTCTGGTCAAATACATTCGTTGGCCTGCAGACCTCCATATATGAAAACGGCTCTGTTGTGCGCAAGACCATTCGAATTAAGCTAGCCCTGAGATCCCGAGTGCATTTCAAGTGCGCGACACTATCCAAAGCTAATAGATCTACAGTGGAGCATTTTTATAGATATTTCTACCACATTAGAAAGTTTTGTATGTTGCAAGAGTCGCGCAGGAGGCTTGTTGGAGGAGTTTGAAGCGGATTGGCTCGGAAGCCTAAGCGCCGGATCCGTGGGTTGCAGATTTTTGCGTCTCATTTTAGGGGGGGGGAGTGACCTTGCAGAAGCAAGGTGATCCGTAGCTAAGGGAAAATGAGCTAGAGAACCTAGCTAACCTCGTCAATCTCGAAATAATAACCCTCATCTTTTGATTAATTGAGGTGCCCTTTTTCACTAGCAACCACCTAGGCGATTTTAAGATGCTAGAATAAAGTCACTACTTCTAGAAATCGTAAACTGTAGCTCGCACAACAAAATCCGTCTCCAGTTTTGGCTTCCACCTCAGGCCTCCAGGCAACCTAACGAGATTGGTTTTATCAACTTTGCCACTGTATTCGCTATTATCCCTATCCCCTCATCTCGAACTCTAGTGCACTATATCTTAGGCGGACGCTGTCAGGGCTGGAGCTGCGAACATACCGAGAACTCCCGCTCGTACCGCCACGTAACAGGGAAAACTGCTAGTTGAACGGGTAATTATCTCGACGAGTTCAAATCGTAAAAGAATCCTACTAGAGAACTTCGGTTTGGGTACTGTGATATTTTCGCTATGAGCCCACCTCCGAATAGCCTGTTGGCCACGACCTCGAAAACTCGCCGCACACATGTCACGCCACACGAATCCTTATAGCGCCTTCACATGTCAGTTTGGTACTAACTGCGCTCAACCCATTTTGTCCAGTAAATGCGCATTGTTCCATTTCACAGTAGGCTTCAACCGCTTTGAGGTCAAGAACCCCCGATCCAGCATGGATGTCACAAAATAACCCAACCATCGTACGCATGAGGCAATTATTCAGACGCTGGCACATAACCGGAGTAGACTTGTCACCGATTCAGCCGGTTGACACCGAATTTGGTCTACCTCATTTTCATATGATATGACCGCGCCGCATTTGGACAAGGCGATGTAGACTCGTCCTGTAGTATTTCCTCTTGATTTTTGCTATTAATCAAAGTTACATGAAATATCTGAAATATGTGTTATGTAGGAAGAGCCCCTGAGCTATGCGCTTGGACCTATACCGTTTCTAACATCCGGACCGCATGGGATGAGACGCAGCACCACAAGGACACGTACGGAAGTACGCCGAGTGGAACCCAACAACTTCGGTCGAACCGGGCAGCAGGCAATGGCACCAAGATGTCGAGCTTAGGCTAGGACAAGGGATAGGGTGGAAAAACATAGCGATGTAATCAACGTGTTGTGTTTATTACATTCTTTTGAACGCATACAGTCCATTATCCATTTCGTATATGGAGAGAATTTATATCACACAGTCATGGGGAAGTACTAGTACAAGACTAGGCTAGGGAACTATGACTTCGACCAACCTCCCCACACCGACTGCTAACTTCTCCGCATCGGCTGCCAACTTCCCCACACCAACTGCCAAATTCCCCACGCCAATTGTTAACCTCCCCACACCGACGATTCCCCCGCGTCGAAAGCGCCCTCCCCGCACCGAAAAATAGTTTACAACTCGTACACCACTAGTCGGATTAGAGTACGTCCCTGGTGCCGGGTCCGTTGGTCTGGGTCTGGGCGAAGTAGGCGCGATAGCTGACTTGCCATAGACCCATCGGCTCATCAGCGGTAGCGTAACCACAGGCGCGTGGCTGGGTCCAAGCTCTTTTGGCCACTTAGCTCACAGCGCGCTGTATGAGCAGTTTTTTGGAGGGTATCTCTAGTAGACCCATGCAATATAGGATGTAGTATAACTATGTTACGTTAATCCTTCCTGGCACGAATCGGGCTGTAAGCAGCCACCTCGGCCAGTAAAATTGAAATCCTCTCAGTCAATGCACAATATAGAAGAAATAAGACTCAGTATACATCCTATATTACATGAGTCTACTAGAGATACCCTCCAAAAAACTGCTCATACAGCGCGCTGTGAGCTAAGTGGCCAAAAGAGCTTGGACCCAGCCACGCGCCTGTGGTTACGCTACCGCTGATGAGCCGATGGGTCTATGGCAAGTCAGCTATCGCGCCTACTTCGCCCAGACCCAGACCAACGGACCCGGCACCAGGGACGTACTCTAATCCGACTAGTGGTGTACGAGTTGTAAACTATTTTTCGGTGCGGGGAGGGCGCTTTCGACGCGGGGGAATCGTCGGTGTGGGGAGGTTAACAATTGGCGTGGGGAATTTGGCAGTTGGTGTGGGGAAGTTGGCAGCCGATGCGGAGAAGTTAGCAGTCGGTGTGGGGAGGTTGGTCGAGGCGCGCGGGGGGGAGAGGTTCCTTTTAGCGTCGAGGGGATGGAGGCGGGGGTGACGATGCGAGAAATGCCGGTACCAGGCTATAACAACACGCTCAAGGTCCCCTTTAGCCCTCCCTACAAACCAGTCCTGCTCTGTTTTCAAGCGCAAAAAACCTTTGCTGAGCCGTCTGGTTGCGTCCGAAAGGCGTTCACCGCATTATTAACACTCGCGCGGCGAAACCGACAACCCTCCGTCTCCTCGCCCCTAGTCCTTGGCGCAGACATGGCTCGCCGCACTCTCCCCGTGGTGCAAGCGGCCGGTCGCGTGTTTTACGTCGAGTGCGTCTTGGTTCGTCTTCGTCCCTCGCCTCCGCTAAGTCATTTGGCTGCAGCGTACCGCCCGGCGTAGCGCCGCCAAACGCTCTCCCGCAGGACACGCCTCCCGCTGCTCCTCCGGTCGTCTTGCCGGACGAGGAGCCCGCGCCGTCGCCGCTCCTTGCCTCTCTCTTCGGACTAGCTGACGCCGCCCCTCACAATCCAGACGAATAGATCGAAGGGTAAGGCCGGTGCGATGCCTTTCAGCCCGAAGTCCCGGCTCACGTCGCGTCTGCTTGTATAGGCTATATGCGTCCTCGTCACCAAGTGCTATGCACTATCTGCTCAGCGGTAGCGTTTGGTGTCTTGGATCCGCACACATCCTCTTATTTAATACTGCCTCGCCTTACACGCCCAGTCCAATGCGGACAACCTAGATGCTTACCTCATAATCCCAGACTTGCCTTATGTTTCTCTCGCTCTCACACATACTTCCTTTATACTACTCGTAGCTGACGGATATATGCTGCATGCCTGTACCAAAGTGAATGATTGACTGCGTGCATTCATTCGGATATGGCGTAGCAAACAATACATCAGTTACATCACCGCGTTCTCTTTCCCTCTGCCCCTTCTCTCAAACCAACCCATCGTCGATCGGCCGCCCAAATTTTCTCTTGTGCTGCAGTTCGCTACCACGAAGCTTGTTGAGTCTCGCCCTGGATAATCAGGCTAGGCACCCTTGTGGTGCTGCGTCTCGTTTGACGCAGTTCAGACGCGAGGAGCGATGTATGTCGTGAGTCGCAGTTTTTAGGGACTCTTCCTATACAAATTGTGTTCCAGCTCAACCACAAAAACTAAAAAAAAAGAAGGGGGCGCAGAAGAGACGCACCTGCGCATACGTTGACTCTGTGTTCGGACACTAGTCTAGATGAGGTGTAGGCATACTTATCATATGGAAGCAGCGAGAGTTGTTGTAGACTGCTCATCGCAATATCATGGATTCCACACTCTTCGCACGCTTTAAGCAGCGCGCAGCATATCTGACCTACTTCGCCCACCACACCATCGTCAGGATACGCTTGAATCCACAGCCCTATGAAGAGAGGCGCACCAGAATAGATACTGAAACTACCGCCTAATTTTATTTAGTGCGACGAGTTTATCAGAACGTGGATCGGAGAGATATCGCTGAAAGTGGGTCTCGCCTGTCGTTTAGGACAGATTAGATTCGATGAATGAGTAGCGGAGGAGCGATTGACAGAAGAGGACAAGCTAGAGTGGCGCGTACTAAGTCGGGCGGTTATGAGACCTATGCAGTGACACACTAATTTCCTAAGATGCCGATGGACTTGTCTCTCAAATACACGGGACTACAGTATATTACAAATTAGAAACAAACCAAGATAAAGGCAAGTGTCACTCACATAGTTGTTATCCGGCATAGTCGGACAAGCATTCCGCGTGTTACAGTCCTCGTGTATCCTCTTCATATTCTCTGAGCAGGGAGGTGTATTTGCACAACCACCACACGACTGCGTGAACCGCTCAACCCGCCTACTCGAGTACCCTGGCCTATGTCCATCATGCCCGCTCGAAAGACTCATTACGATCCGACTCCGTGGCGCCTGCGCGTGCTCGCCCGCAGCAATAAATCGGTTGGCAATACCCGCGCGTCGGTCGCAGAATCACCGAACTATGTCTCCAATGCGATCGAGTTCTTTGGCGACACGAGCGAGTATCCAGCCTAAAGTCCGGCACGCCGAGCCCGGGAAGGGGAAATTTGGATACTGAAAGCGCGGCTCGGTTCGACCCGAGCGAGTCGAGCGGGACGTGCTGTTACTTGGTCTTTTGGTCATGGGCGGCTAGGTTTCGCTGAGAGAGTGTGTGCTTCGTTCGAAGTCTTGATCTAAGGCGCGCGGTCATTTTCTGGGCGGGTAAGCCAAACGAGAGGAATTCGCTGGTACTTGGTCAATACCTCAGCCTGCGTTCCGACCTCGGAATGACGGTATACCGACAAATTTGTTGCGTGGGGTAAAAATTTGAGGCATCGTACTAGTCATCTAGCCGGTGGATTCGTAGATCGACCTGTTGACGCAGATTGGAGGTGGGGGGTTCCAAGAGGATTCCGTTCTGTGACTTCCTTAGGATTCGGAAAGCCGCCCTGGTTTGAGGAGGGTCGGCACTGGTGAACGTTGCAGACCTCGTTACTCATCTCTAAGAAGGCGAGTCGTGCGTGAACGTAGGAGTTGGCAACATCTGCAAGCCCGTTACCGGTTACCTGTAACCGCTCCGAGGCTGAGTCAGCATTACCGGTGCTGGCACGAGGCGCCAGTGCCAAGTGGCACAGCCAACAGAAGAGCAAACTTGGACCGCACCACCATCCCGCGTTTGTTACACTAGTCTAACCCAGTTATGCTCAATACCAATGCGAACCGATCTACATCCAACTGGAGCGACGACGAAGTAAAGACGATTCGGCGAGTGCTCGCGACAACAATTACTTAGCTAACCCTGTCAAACCTTGGAAGGATAGCCTCCTCTAGTCTCTCACCAACTAGACGGGCCACCTCTTTTCGCCAATACTCACCTATACTTTCATACTACGCTGATATCAAATCTACTAGCTCTAGGACATGGCTCCCGCGACCAAACCCGCCTCCAGTTTTTTGGTTTCTACTCTCAGCTGTGCCAGACGACTCGACGAGATCGGTTCCATGAACTTGACCACTGCGTTCACTATAATGCTACTAGAGTAGTACTTACTCACTTACCTCAAACTCCACTGCGCTACATGCCAGGCAGGCGCGACTATAACTGGAGTTGCGAACCTGCAAAGAGCTCACGCTCTTACCACTAAGTTATAGGGTGAAACTGCAGCCTGAATGATCGGATATGTTTGACGGGTCCAAACTACTAAGGAATCTTGCTAGGGACGCTACAGTACCAGACAATATCAGCGTTTGTAAGAAACCAACCTTGAAATCGCTCATCGACCAGGTTTTGAAAAACTCGTGGCACACATGCAGTCACGCGATATAAAACTGCTCTACTAGCATCTTCTGGTATTATATTAGCGTCAACTGCGCCTCGTCCCTCTTCATGGCACACTTTTACCGCTTAGATGCTAAAGGCTCTTGCTCAACATCTCAGGGGCAATAAGACGACCAAACTACTACGCGAACGAGATACGTTATCTAGCCGTCGATATCCAGAGTAGATTGATCACCAATTCAGCCGGTATACGCCGAACCTTTGCGACGCTAAACGCCATGCGCGACTTCTCGAAACCCAACCGGTTCGAAGTAGCAAACACAACGTACTTCCCGCGCCGCCCTCCAAGCCAGCCTCAAACGAGTTCCTAGATCATGTTAATCCAGCAGCAAGTTATCTACTCCAGTGAGTCTACCTGCATCTGTAATCACAGATCGAAAACGTGAGCAGCTAGTTGGACGGTGAAGAGAAATGCACCGTGTTTAGTTCGCAGGGCATGGTGCGCGGACTTAACAGAAGCATATTTTCCGGTCTAGCGTGGCCTACGTCATTTCTATATGATATGACTGTGCCGCATTTAGACAAGCACCTGGATGCGGAGGCAATACACACTCATTCTACAGTGTTCCCTTTTGATTGTTGTTATTAATCTAAATCGCGTGAGATATCTGAAATATATGTCATGTAGGAAAAGCCACTGGGCTGTGACGCTTGGACCAATACCGCCCCTAACATCTACCGAAGTATACTGGGCGGAACCCAACAAGCTTAGCCGAACCGAGTGTTAAACTACGGCACCAAGATGTCAAGTAGCTTGTAAACGATGCGTTGGTCTGGGATAAGTGATAGGGTGGGGGAGAAATGGTGATGTAATCGACGTGTTATGTTTACTAAATATTTTAAACGCATACAGTTTATTATCCACTCCGTATATCGAAACATTTATATGGTCCGGTAATGGGGAAGCACAAGAATAGGCTAGGGAAATATGAAGCGAAACTAGGGCTACATAGTGAGTCTCAGGAGTGAAAAAACTGAATTGGACGCGAGCATGTATAGTCTGTAGGAGGGCACTGGCGGATTCAAGACACCAAACGCCACGGCTGAGCACACTTTGTATAGCACTTGGTGACGAGGACGCATATAGCCTGGATAAGTAGACGCGACGTTAGCTGAGACTTTGGACTGAAAGACATCGCACCAGCCTTACCTTCGGACTTATTCGTCTGGATTGTGAGGGGCGGCGTTAGCTAGCCCGAAGAGAGAGACGAGAAGCGGCGACGACGCCGGCTCCTCAACAGGTAAAGCGACTGGAGGAGCAGCGGGAGGTGTATGCGGCGGGGAAGCGTTCGGCGGCACTACGTCGAGCGGCGTGCTGGAGTCAAAGGGACTTAGCAGAGGCGAGGGACGAAGGCGAACGAAGACGTACTCGATATAAGATACGCGACCGACCGCTTGTACTACGGAGTGAGTACGGCGAGCCATGTCGGCGTCGAGGACTAGCAACGAGGAGACGCAATAGTACAACGAAGGCCCGCTGAACGCAGCCCGACCGCTCAGCTGTTTTTCTTTCTTTCTTTTCCTCTTTGCTAGTGTTTGACAGTAGAGTACGCCACGTTTGCGGTGAGTTCGAAAGGAGATATCGAGAGTAATGCTGTATAACGTTGCAACAACCGCCACTCCAGTTTGCCTAATCCAGTTTAGCGTGCTACCCCTAGATCTAGTTTGATTCACGCATGGGCGCTCACGCCCTCATTCCCGCTCGCTCCGCGTTCGGAGTCCCAGCTCTGGCCCAGGACCCCGCATGAGGTTGTACACTCGCCGGGCGAGGTTTCGTCAATCAGAGCGCAGGGACGTAAGCAACTGTATGGTGGCGTAAGCCCGGCATGAGCCTACACGAGACACAATCATAAGTTAACTCATGGGGTCCTATTGGCCTTCACCTAGATGTCATGTCACTGGAGAACCCGGAAGCCCATCGTGCATCACTGATCGAATTAGAGCATGTCCCTCACCGCATCCGTTGGTCTGGCCCTGGTGGGGTGGGGTGGGGTGGATGCAGATGGATCCATCTGCCACAGCGTGCGCGGCCGGTCCTCTATTGAGACCAGTCATTTGCAAAAATGTCGTCAGTACGAGCCGTGCGGGCCAGCTTTGGGTAGTGCCACGGCAGTTTACGGACGGAATAGACAGCGTCTATGTGTCGAATGTTGGCCGGCGAGGTCGTGCGGGTGAGGTTTGGGATCTGAAAAAGGGATA
>WSTJ01001249.1:0-14045 GCA_019623705.1 Ceratobasidium sp. 428 | reverse complement strand
TCATATCTCTTCACCCAAACAAGCTAATTTTTCCGTACTTGGCACAGAGCTGCACAAGCTTCTGATCTATTCGATCGCCGCTTCGTTATCTAAATACGATTTTTTGCCGCTCGAAACGAGCGCATTTACTCCCCTAAGCATGTAATCGCCCAACCCCCACCCTAAAATCAATCTGCGTATACCGAAACGTTCGCCCAAGCGACGCGCATCTAATGGTCTACTTTGTAGGAATTTAGGCGCCCTCTACGCTGCGTAATGGGCGAAACACCTGTTTGCGCTATTTATTTGGTGTAAAAACCCTGACCCGCACGAACTTTTGACAAGCGCAGTAATGCGGCGCAGCACTAAACATCACCTTAGTAAGCACTAATATGCCGGGGTGTTGACTTGAGCTCGCGAGGAGTATACCAGAGTTCATGGCAAGACTTTTGCGGTTCTGGTGGGTTTCCCCGTTTTTTCCTGCCCGTGTCTCGCTTGTCGGCCTCTGCTGGTCCGTACAATTCTGCATATATATAATCCTTTAGTGTTTCTGTTGCTCTGAACTTGTCCAATATAGCTGTCGATCAAACTTCTAATATATGCGTAGTTATTCCATCGTGCCGATGACGTATTGAATCTCCAATACGAACGATAAAAATAATATATTGATTTATATAGTGCTTCGCGAGATGTACTTGCTACAACTCGTTGCATTCGACTTTGACCTTTACTCGAGTCGGTTGCAGCCTTGGCTACAACCGGTTTTTACAACTGCTACAACTGGTTGTCGCAAAAGGTGCCCTTGCGGCAACTGGTCGCAGCATGCCGCGAATATTTTAACTGGTTTTACCAAAATCGATGGTTGTAGCCGGTTGTAGCTAGTTCGAGACAACTTTGAACTTTTCCTGACGTGGTAAACTAAAGCAAAAACGAATGCCCATCTGTTGACCGTAGACACTGTAACAGCACTAGCTTCTATCACTGCACTCGTCTATATAGCCGTACTTGGGCCTGAATGAATCAGGAAAGCTCTTGGGTGAATTGTGCCGATCCCTTTGTGAGACTGAGACTAAAGAAACTACAGTCGAACCTCCGTGATACGGGCACGATCGTTTTGTTTTCAAATTCGTGTTTCTGTGGATCAACAGTTTTTCGACCACATGTACAAGCCGATGCAGCAAGCCGCTTTTCTTAAGTAATCACCAGTTACCCAGCTCAGAATGCAACAAAGAGTGCTAGGATGACGCCGAGCTGTCAGTTGTCTCTATGTTTATGTACCTTGTGCCTGGCTTGAAAGAGAGGTGACTTTTGGCTCAAAACGACGCATTTATTATAGTATAATCTGTGGTGGCTGTGAGCATAACGAAGCGAGTGGCAAAGTTTGAAATTAGATCAGGAAGTGAATCAAGTGCTTTCCCGTATCTGAGGAGCCCGTATCGCCGGGGTTCGACTGTACTGCCATCTAATAGAGACCCTGAGCTAGGGTCTATTTGGCCCATCTGAAAATGACCCTAGCCGATTTCAAAAATGGCTCTAGAGCAACTAGCCTACTTCAACGACTTTTCTTTTACTCTAATGACCCGTACGACTCGTAAATCAGCATAAAGTGAGGACAACAACGGTACCAATGCCTCTATGCCCAGAGACGATGCTCCCGAGGACGCCTCAAACGCTCCATTTGGCGAGTGAGCGCCGGAAACCCAAAGACCGTCTTGAGGTCAACCAACCGGCCCAAAGACATTAGTCAATCAAGGAAGATAGAGAATATAGTACTCGCATTTATGGGGATCCAGTTTCTTGTCGCCAATAGGCCCTTAATTTACAGTAGCACAACCAGGTACTCAATGGTGAGCTTAGAAAACCTGCGGTTTGGTGTTGAATATACAAACCTGAGAGAGAGACCTGAAGATAAACGCACCTAGTAGATGAAAGGCATCGATTCTCCTCAAGTCCCCCCAAAAAACAGGGCTGAGTCGACGCTTGTTTGGGCAAACCCCAGCACGACGGCGAGGCTGCCACTCCGGAAAATTTGAGGCTAACACAAGAAATGGGTGAGTTTGATGCTAGCTCTGCACGCGCAGTACTCATATGAAGCATCTTGCGAGACAATTGCACTCGCTATTGTCCGTAAAGCACACAGTCCTAACGGCTGGGGGGTCATGGCGGGCCAAAACAGGCCTAGGGTCATATTTGAAATTTAATGTAGATTTTCTTGACAGCCGTTACACACCGTCAACCAAGCCGAAGAGCACAAAAATTGCACAAGTCATTATTTACATTGCGTGCAAATCGCATGCAAAATTTCTAGTTGATTGTTGAAGAAACCAGGCTGTTACAACAAAAATGACCGTAGCTGGCGACGAAAATGGCACATGCTTGTGTCTATTTGGCGCAAGCTCAGGGTCTCTAATTGCTGCGTGCTTTACCACTGGTGTAGGTGACGTCTCTCTTCCTGCGCCCATCAATCACACCTGATATGTTTGATGCGGATTCTACTCCCTTCAGGCCGTCTCGGCACGCGAATACTCTTATGAGCCCGACCTCTGCGGCCGCATGCAAAACACTCAGCGCTAGAATCTTTCCTCAAATCCCGCTTATATGAAGTGTCCTTACGAGGGTTCAATAGTATGGCAAGCTTATGCGGCGCCGGTTCAGCCCCTGTTGTCTCGCTAAATACTTACGCAGATACCTGGCGCAATCCATAAACACTGTGTTCAAGCCGGGAAGTTAAGGTTTCTAACTCATGCTCTGCAAGTAAAACAAGCTCCTGTTACCTCTTTACTCCTGCCCATCGCCCATGGCGCTGCGTATTCTTCACGAATGCTAGCAAGGTCTTCTACTGTGCTTTGTTTGAGCGCTTTGCTGCATTTTATATACTTAAAGTAATGGTCAGAGTTCAGTCGAAGTATCATCTTATCACAAGCAGTACCTACGACGATAGCTCTATATTTAACTCATGGTTGCTGGCGCCACGACATTTACTCTTCGAACTGGCGCTCATGTTTTCCGTAAACCGACGCCAACTAACGGCTATTGTTCGCTGGTTAATAACTGGCACAAAAACGCTTATCATCAACAAGATGTGCACTACCGGTGCGTAAACTTCGGTAGCAAACATGAGCCTAGTTGGAGGGCAACGCCAACCAGTAGGTGGCGAAGGGTGCATATATCTTCGTTCTATCTCACCATGTTTGTAAACACAGTCATGGGCGAAGAACATTCACAATACGCAGGTTCAGGCAGCTCAATTGCCGAAGCTAAGGAAGATTCTGCTGGAAAGATAGCCCGTTCTGGCCATTGCGTGAGTTTGATTGCTTTCCTCCCCAATTTAAATTGAACTTTCACCTTATATCGCAGTGATCTATTGAGTACCTTGTTTTCTGCTATGTGTATAGCACAGTGAAACATTACCCAGGTAACGTTACGGGGGGCAACCAGCTAACGTAAATGCGTACCTGGCGCAGGTAGGTAAATGTCGGAGCTAAAGTTTAGGTGCGAGCTTCCGAGTTAGGTGTACAGAATTTTTAGTGGGGTCCAACAGGTAGTCCTCAGAATGTATTGTAGCGCTGAGCGCGTCGAGCCTAACAGACAAACAGACAGACGAGCTCAGCGAGCGAAGAAGCAGGCTCGAATTGACATGTAGCTACCTAACAGACAAACAGACAGACGAGCTACATGGCAATCAGACAGAGAAACAACGAAGACAACAGAACAACGTACCTCAGCGAGCGAAGAAGCAGGCTGAGGACGAACATCGAGAATCGCACATCTATATACTACGGAGATAGGGGTGGGAGAGCGATGACAAACAAACAACGACCGCCAGGGACGAGGGAGCCGCGAATACGGCCGGGTCACGTGCACCCTGGCTCAACACTCCCACTCGGTGCGCAAAGCGATTCGCTATGCGTGCCGCTACCGAACACTACTGGTTGCTTGGTGTAATCACGGCAGACCCAAGGAACGCCCAGCATTGGTGGCATTGTCTGGAACCGAGCAGGACCGAGTGGTTTCGTGAATACATCCGCCGCGTTCTGATCAGTCGGCACCCACTTAAAGCGACAGCGGCCCTGTTGCACTAGCTCCCGAACGTAGTGATATTGAACATCCACATGCTTAGTACGGCTGGAGAGTTTCTCAGACTCAGCTATTAGAATACTGCTCTGGTTGTCCGCGTAAATGCAGAATGGTCCGCCCGACGAGATACCCAAGTCGCTAAGTAAACGTTCGACCCATACTGCTTGCTTGGCAGCATCACCCATCGCAAAGTACTCCGCTTCTGTGGACGAAGTAGAGATTCTCGGTTGCTTGCGAGAGCTCCAAGAAATCGCGGCGCCAGCGAGCAAGACTACGTAGCCAGAGTGCGACTTACGAGTGATCGGGCAGTCCGCATATGCCGAGTCGGTATACATACACGGCGCAGGGCCATCCTCCTTGCGTGAGTAGACAAGTCCCATACCAACAGTCTTGCTTAGGTATCGAAGGACGTGTATTAGGGCGTACCAGTGCTCGGGATGGGGATTAGACTGCGCTTGACCCAGCTTAGCAAGAGCATAAGAAATTTCAGGACGAGAACCTAGTGCAAGCCAGTTCAAACAGCCTAGTAGATGCCGATAGTCTTTGTCGCGCATGTAGATACGTTCCTGCTCAGTTAGCGGCAGCTCATGCGACGGCAGGGACGATATCGCGTTAGCGAACATAGGTGTATCAAGCGGTCGGCAGTCCAGCATGCTGTATTCCTCTAATAGCTGGCGAGTAAATTTGCTCTGTGTGATGGTCATAGTCCCAGCAGCCCGGTCCCGAGTAAACTCCAGGCCCAGGACCTGTGTGGCGGCGCCAAGATCTTTGAGGTCGAACAACAAGGAGAGAAGCCCCTTAAGCCAAGTCATACGGTCAGGCGTCCTCGTCATCAGAGTAAAGTCGTCAACATAGATCAGAACATAGCAGCGCTCAGAGCAACCAGGTGGGGTTATCCAAAAGAGGCAGTGGTCGTTATCCGAGCGCGTGAAGCCTTCACGCTTGAGTATCCCAGTACAGTGGCCGTACCAACTAGCCGGAGCCTCGGCCAAACCATAAACTGCACGCTTCAGTTTCAATGCTTGATTTGCCCGAGGAACATTGGGCAGTAACCGAGACTCGGGGAATCCAGCTGGAATCGAAAGGAAGACCGGTCGGGACAGAGGTGCGTGCAGAAACGCGGTTTTGACGTCCATCTGCTGTAGCTCGCAGTTAGTGTGTGCCGCCACGCCCACCATGGCCCGGAGAGTCACCATGCTAGCCACAGGTGCCGCCAACCTTGGTCCCTCGTCCGGCAATTGAGATTGCAAGTCACCCCTCGCTACGCACCGTGCTTTCTTTCGAACTTCGACCCCAGATTCATCAGTCTTGCGGCTGAGCAGTAGGATGGTTGGAATAATCTCCGCGCCGTTTGGGCGTTCGACCACATCGCATACCCCTTTCTCATCCCATGACGCGAACTCACTATTGATCGCCTTCCGCCATGCGTCTGCCTCTGGACCATTGATTGCTCGCCTATATGTTTCCTTTGGCGCAGTAAGGGCTGCATTCGACTCAGCCGATTTTCGTAGTTTCCAGGTAGGTTTGCGATTGCGTTTGGGTCGAGACGTAGATGGAGCGCCTGGGATTGGCGTCGCGTCGAGCATGAGTACCTCATCGGCAACTTCTCCCACTGAATCTGGCCGGTCTCCCACTAAATCTGGCTCCTCTCCCACTGAGTCCAGGAACTTTAACTCCTTCCCTGGTGGTGGGCAGTCTAAATCGGTTGGGACATGAACAGCCACATCAGACTCAGGGTCAGGCGACGCGTCAACAGATAGATCTTCATGGAAGATAACGTCGCGAGATCGTACAACTTTAGTAGTGCCCTTAACCTGAAGTCTATACGCTTTGCTGGGCGCATCATAACCAAGCAGACGACACTCCACAGCCCGTGGTGCCGACTTCTTGCGATCCTTCGAGGTGTCAATGGCAAAGCACGTCGAACCAAACACATCTGGAAAAACCTGGATCATTAGATAGCTCTAACTAGGTCTAATTAGGTCTAATTATTGGGTTAGGGGAATTACCGACTCCCCCCCATTTATAAGAAAAAATTAGACCAAATTAGAACTTGGGGTCTCTAATTAGGCCAAATTATCACCAATTATCGCCAATTATTGGTGGATTATGATTTCCAACCCCAGGTTCTTTTTTGCATGAACGTCTGTATAGGCTTAGTAAGCACCCCTGGAGTGTGACAGAAGCCATTACTGCATGAAAAAGGTGGATTATGCCCAATTATCCTCAATTATCCTCAATTAGCCCAAATTAGAAAAAGTGCAATAATTAGACCAAATTAAAAAGCGAGCCTGTAATTAGATATCCACATTTTCCTGATGCACACGAATATGCGCGATAGAAACGGGTTTATTCGACCAAAAGGACAACGGAGACGAGGAATCAGGTAATGCGGAATGAGGGGTACGATTATACAGGTAAGTCGCCGTCAGTGCAGCCTCTCCCCACCAGCCCCAAGACATATCAGCCTCCCGCAGCAGACTTCGGACGCGATCAAACAGCGTACGCTGGAAGCGCTCGGCCACTCCATTCTGCTGGGACGAGTTCGGGCACGAGGTCTGGTGGAGCATCAGAAAAAGATGTGCACTTTCGTTTAGCTAAACTGAACTAAGTTGACCTAAATTTACATGCCTTATGGACCTTACCAGATGTACACTTTCGTTTAGTGAAATTTAGGTTGATTTATCCTTGACTTAGCGAATTTAGCGAATTTAGGTTTGTAAAAACCCAGCCTGGCTGCCTCCCTGGCACATCTAGTACCTGCACCTCAGTGCATAGGGCACAGGGTTACTGTCCACAAGCATTCTGAAGTGACCAGAGGCTCAAAAAAAGTGGTTTAGGGGGGGCATTTAGTTGATTTAGCTAAATTTAGTGGATTTAGAATTGGGCGCTAAATTTAAATGCCAACTTTTCCTGACGAGGATTCCGGCGTCAGCAAGATAGTCATCTAGCAAGTGTGACTGATACTCGCCGCCGCCATCAGAGCGAAGCGTCTTGATTTTGAGGCCTGTAAAGAGCTCAACGTGTGCGCGGAGACGTTTGAATATAGTTGCTAATTCGTCCTTAGTTCGCATGAGAAACACCCAGGCAAGCCGAGTGAAGTCGTCAACAAAGCACGCCGTATACTTGGCGCCTCCCACTGACGCATTGTGGGGTCCGCACAGATCAGAGTGAATCAGCTCGAGAGGGGCAGAGGACGAGGACGAGATCGAGCGATAAAACGGGAGACGAGCACCTTTAGCTAGTACACAGACTTTACAATGGTCGACAACCTCTAAGTCCCGTTTCGTGAGCGTGTCGATCTGACCAGTATTCGCCATATGACGCAGAGCTGCAGAACCGATGTGTCCAAAGCGCTTATGCCAACTAGCACCAGTAACTGCAACGTTGGCATTCGCAGCCGGATTGGCCTGAACAGCCGCAATCGATGCCTCAGTATCAAGTACCCAAAGTCGCTCCTTAAATGCTGCAGTCGCCAAAGTCACCGAGCAAGTAGCGTCACTGTAGATCGTCGCTCCAGAGACGGCAAGGTTAACGTGCATACCAGACTCCAGTAGCGCACCAGTTGAGATGAGATTACGATGCAAGTCCGGGGCGTAGAGAACATCGCTGAGATAGAACCAGGATAGTACGCCCTTGATCTCCACAGGAATCGCGACTGTTCCACGCTGCGACGCCTCGATTTCCTTGTCGCCAATCCCCCGAATCAGCACCGGGGGCCAGATCTCCTCCATGTTCGTGAAGATAGATCGAACGCAAGTCATATGCCGTTGGCACCCTGTGTCAATCAGGAACGATCCAACTTCGGCAGCGGCAAAGGCAAGAGCTTCTCTAGAGACTGAATTGTCCACGACTGCCGAGTATGCCGCATAGGAAGGAAATGAAGAGCTAGGAGTAACAGTGGTCGCATGACAGGCTTGGACAGTCTCAATAGAACCCGACGGTCCAGACGAAGAGGAGGGCTTAGTATCCGCCGTGGCAACATTTGCTGTGGTGGTCACTGTAGCTGGATTGGCGTTGGACGTACCGGAGCCGTTCCCATTCCTCCTGAAACCTCGGGTATCACTGTGACCCCTGGGTTGGGGCGGTCCCCATAGCTCAGTCCGCCAACGATAGAACACATACGCCGGGCATTGGGTGGCACCAGATTTATGTCCAAACTGTAGGCAATCCCGGCAGGTATGCTGCGCACGAGCGGCAAGCGCTGGATTTCGGGCATTGGTAAACTGGTGAGACGCTAGATCGCCCGGCACCAGAGCGTTGAAGGAGGCCGCGGTCGCTTGAGAGTCCGAACGTGGTAGTCGAGCGAATGCAGGAAAGGCAGCAACAACAGTAGAATCACCAGTCCGAGCTTTATGACTTCGGTATTGGGTCTCCAGGTGGGTACAGAGGGTGTCAAACGATGTCGCGTTCGACTCCTCGTGACGGATAATCCACGGCTCATAGCTAGGCGGAAGAGAGCGGAAAAGTATGGCTTTACAGCGTACCTCGTTTACTGCAAAATCCGTGCCATCCAACTGCCGTTTCAAGCGTCGTAGAGTCGCGATATGGTCCACTACATCTGCTCCCTCTGGCATACGGAGGTTAGCCAACTCCTTGTCCACAGCCATAAGCGTGGCCGTGTCATTCGTCTTCCAGTGCTTCTCTAGAGCAACCCAGGCCTCTCTTGCCGTCGTCGTACCCTCAAGGTAACGATAGACCATATCATGATCTAGTGCACCAACAATTGCCGCACGTACCGCCGCATCCTCCAGATCCCACTTGTCTTTTGCGCTCGTATCAGTACCAGTTGGTCGCTTGCTAGTGCCATCCACATGTCCCAGCAGGCCAGCAGTCCGAATCGTATCGGTCAGAGCGAATGACCACTTATGGTACGCGCCATCTTTAAGCTTCGGCAGAGACAACGATGATGCACGTAACGCCTTCGCCTTGCTTGATTCAGTAGATTCGGGCCGTGTGGACTGGAGCGTCTGGGCGATCTGGGTCGCCGTGGACTGGACCGCGTTAGCGATGAGAGCGTTTAGCTGATCGGGGGTGAGGACGATAGAACCAGTGCTAAGAGCCGACGTGTTGCCAGGAGTGGCTTGGGCACCCGACGAGTCAGGAGTCGGTCCCTGCACCGCACCAGTACTGGCATTGCCTAAACCGGACATGCTAGGAACGAGCTGAAACGGAGATCCAAGAAGCGAAGGGGAGCCGGCAGGGATATCCCTAGGTGACAAGAGAGACAGATCAGAGATATTGGTGAGTGGAGAGATCGGACCGTCCAAGGAGAGAGGAGGAGGAGTTCGGGGCAATGGAATCCGAAGTGGAGGTGTACTCAGGGGCGAGGACAAGTAGTTGGGAAGGTTCAACGAGAGTGCTCGATTCTCTGCAGCAGCGCCCCTCGTACCAGCAGGCATAAACGAGGGCAGCGAAAAGTAGTAAGACCGAGGCGAGAACAATAAAAACTGCTTCTAAAAAAATAAAATATATCCGCGCGCGGGTTACGCGGGGCTCATAACCTGTAGCGCTGAGCGCGTCGAGCCTAACAGACAAACAGACAGACGAGCTCAGCGAGCGAAGAAGCAGGCTCGAATTGACATGTAGCTACCTAACAGACAAACAGACAGACGAGCTACATGGCAATCAGACAGAGAAACAACGAAGACAACAGAACAACGTACCTCAGCGAGCGAAGAAGCAGGCTGAGGACGAACATCGAGAATCGCACATCTATATACTACGGAGATAGGGGTGGGAGAGCGATGACAAACAAACAACGACCGCCAGGGACGAGGGAGCCGCGAATACGGCCGGGTCACGTGCACCCTGGCTCAACATGTATATTAAGTCAATGAGATTTAGCTGTATTACATCGCTAAACACCGCTATTTTTGTGTTAAGTCTCCTCCCAATAGAAATTGCCCCGTAGAGTGTCAGAACATATCCAGCGGCTCTACTAGAGCTGTCTCCTTCTACACTGACAACGTGAATGCATTGTTAGTTGCAGATGGCTCGATCGAACCCGCTACTGCGTCAACAAGACTGTTCATGCTGTCAGATGGTTTCAACGCGCTCGAAGAGCTTCATATACCTGAGCCGTTTTGGTGCAGGATGGACGAAGAGATCGTGGTGAGGGATTTGTTGGTCGCTCCATTGGCGAGGTTCGAGTTGGCTGCTTTGGCCACGTCGGTAGCTGCGCCATCAACGTCAACATATTTGCATCGTTGAAATTGATATAGTTTTGCTTGACCTGGATGACTGAAGATCTAAGAAGTGAGTAGGCTTCGTTCACAAATGCAGGAAAAATCTAGGATGTTATTAATTAATTCGTTCAAGGTAGGATAGGAGTCAAGCAACTCACCTCAACAGTGCAGTTTGCCCCGGGAATAGCCTCGCTCAACTGGATCATACCCTCCAACTCATGGACCTTAGTCAGATACGAGTTCTTCTCCACACTAGTCGCACCGCTCTGCTTCAAACGCCTATACCGCTCCACCAACAGATCAACAGCCTGAAGCATAAACCATTGATACAACTCAGTGCAACCCAACCTTCAATCAAAAACCGAGCTCACCTTGGGCAAACACTTCCTCGCATACCTTACATATACCACTGCAACCCCTCCGTCGAAAGCTCAGGCTGAACATCCCCCACGGGATCCGCATGCACCCAACAATAGGCCTCGCTAACATTGAATCCGTATTCTCCCGACACCATCCAGCACCACGGGGAGCAAATTGAACCGGCTCACGATTGGTGCGCTCATCGCCACATTGAGCCGTAACCCGACCTGTTGATTGTACATCCCACCGACCGAGTTTGAAGTGGTCAGGATGGATATCCGGCCGTTGAGCGTGGCATGGATACCGGCTTCGGCGAAAAGTCACGAACGAGTGGGCAGCAAAGGATGGTATGGTCACCAGTCAGCTATAGATGTAAAAAGCGAAATAAAGATAGAGTTCCAAGGTCGAACTAGCTGCGCGGCGAGCTCGGAGCGTCAGACAGATAATCTTTGACATCAAAATCAAACATAGTGACATTAGAAAGGTCTATATGATGCTTGTAAAATAATTAGCTAGTATACGACCACAGAAATTATCGCACTCACCTGGAAAATTGCCATTTGTGGCGTCATTATCTGACTCCATATCTTCATTCTCGTCATCCATATCAGCATTCAAGTGAGTTTCCAAGTCCATGGCAGAGTTATTGTTGCTTAGAGAGTCCGAATTACTAGCAGTTTCGTCCAAGTCTCCTGTTCCAGTTCGAGCAGGCAGTTCCAGAGAGAGCTTACGCAGAGGTTGAAGTCTTGTACATCTCTCCTTATTTTCAACGCGGTGATGATAGCACATTTTCTTCATCGTTCATAGTGCCGCCAAGGTGAGTGGACAAGTCGACGCAAGTTGACTTAGCAAGATCGCCCGTAGACGCGCACGTGATCGTGTAATTTGCAATTCATCCCACCGTCCTCATCCTCTTGACTTACTCCCGACCACGACATCCCTCCGCCACCGGAAATCGAGCCCTAAGAAAACAAATGTAATAAAAATCCTGTGAGTTGCTTGTGCTACTCTAATTAATTTGCTCACTTTTCTCTGCGAAATCCGTTCTCCTCGCATCTCCAGGCGCGTCACATCAATTGTAAATAAATCGATCAATCTCGATTTCCGCCCCGATCCAAAACTTACCTTATTTCAGAAACCAATCTAGCCCAGATGTTTGCTGCGCTCGTAACGAATCCAGAAACACTGGCGCAATTCAGAGCATTTTGTGCGGCCCAGCAGAATGCCCAACCCCAACCTCCGACTGGTGAGTGAACGCGTTTTTATCGATTGGTCACTTGTACGCACTGACAGCTATTGCTTTGTAGTACCTTCTGAATCGCCGGGTAATTTCGTCTTATTTTATCTTGCTGTTCCGCTGGCTAACCAGTTTACTAGGTGAAGACCATGAACTGAATAACCTGCCCCGAAACCCAATAATCAGGCGCTCTTCTGGCCTGCAAGCCTACCAAAGAGCAACAGCGCGGGCGTAGTGCGTAGCGCAGCAGTCTTACCCCTTCCAGGAGCGCGGAAGGGAGAGCGCTCCCTCCTTCCACCTCTCCTCGCGCGCCTGAAGGTAAGTACGTAGGCTTTCATATATTCAAATACTTTATTAACAACTACATCTGGGTCTAAACAGTTCTAATCCTCCGCCTTTGCCGTCTCACCACTCGTCCCATCTCCTCGCCTCGCCTCGCCTCCACAGGCCTCGCCTCTACCTCCATGTCGCCCATCTCCCACCCCTCGCGCCCCTTCTCCTAATCCTCGCGCACACAAACGCTGTCGTTGTAAAAAAATCCTTGGTACACAAACCCGACAATACTCTAGAGTTCCCAACGTACCAAACTTGTCCTGCATCTTACGAAAAGCGCGAAGGTAAGTGTGGCGGCCGTGTTTACCATACTACCTCCGTATACACAACTAACTACAATTCTTTACGGCCACACAGAGAAGCAGAAGAACCGCTGGTAAAAAAACAGAAGATTAATGGTAAGCAAATGACTCATCGTTAGCTATACCACTGATCTTACCTTGAATAGTGTCCGGTTCCTGAGCCCGATCCGGCGACCCCCACCCCGCTACCACCTTCTGGTGGCACGATCGACATCCATTCGAGCAATCCGCCTGTCGTCAGCTCATCAAAGCACCCCGTTGCCATCAGTTCGAGTGACATAATTGGCCCCGAGGACACAAACGTAAGCTAATCGAATCAAAAAGTTGATTGACTTACGTTTTATTTCAGCCCGGCTTGCGCATCGTCAGCGCAAAGAAAGCGAAGGTTGTGGTATTCCCAACGGTGAGTACCCACTCGCGTCGGAAGCAGCAGTAATAGGTTAACTTGTTGCGCTTGATGCCCCGCCGTCGAACTTCATTTTTTCTTCTTCCGAATTTCCCTTCCAATTTCTACCCTTCAACTCAACTTCTTTTCCAAAACCGTAGCTCCTCTCAGAATCGCACTGGATGCGACAATATCATGGGACTTGGACTCTTTGTGCGCACTTGTTATCGTCTATGTTATGTGTTATTATAAGAACTAACGTGTATTCGAGTGTAGTTCAATACATGTAAAACTCGCTGTATTAGCTGTCGCCTACATGTAACTTTTACTACTTTAGCTGTATTTTACAGTTAACCCTCGCTACGTTAGCAGTAGAATACATGTAAACGACGCCGTATTACCTGTATTATCCTGCTAAAACACCTATTGGAAGCAGCTAAAAAAACTTAGCAAATTAGCTGTATACGTCAGGGAATCGGGCGAGAAAAGCCTATAGAAAATTAGCTGCATACATCCACTCTTTTTACCTGTATGCGACATGAGTTTAGTGACACTCCTAAACAACCGGCGCATACAGCTAACAACAATAGGTGTATGCACCTAACTTTCGCTGTATTACCCCCATAAATGTTACCGGGGTTTTGTTTCACTGTGTAGTTTGTAGTTGGCAGATTTGAGATATGGGTAAAATTTATCGGTTTTTTTGTCGTATAGAAGTTCTTTGCGGTTTCTTGCAGTCGGGAAGTTTCGCAGAATACAATATGTACACTTGTTTGGCCATTTGATTGACGAGCATTACGTCAATGTGGCATCGGACATCTGCACTCGCGCCACCACATTCAGACACCATCAACCACCTCCCCGTTAGCTATGGTTCTACCTGCAGACTCGCTGTCTCGTATCAACCGCTTGACTGAGCGACTCGATAAACTGAGGGCTACCTCTTTTCGGGGAGACGAGGATGATGACGATGAACTTGACCGCCGCCACCAATCCAGTGAAAAGAGACTACTTAAGGTCTTCCGCGACGCTTGTGCTTTTGTTCGTGAGGAAATTGCTAAAAATAGCCCGTACCTCCCAGAGATTGTGGAAAATGTACAGATTCTGCTAGACAAGGGGGTTGAGTACGCATACGGAGATTCGCAACTCTTCGATTACCTCCCCTCTTGGGCCCACGATAACAC
>WSTJ01001248.1:0-14048 GCA_019623705.1 Ceratobasidium sp. 428 | reverse complement strand
AAACAACAGACTCCCCGGTCTGGAGCGAAGCGTGGTACAACAAAGTACTATGCGAAGAGCTTCAGTACTGCTCGCTTAATCCATGGTAGCTAAGCATGACGAAAGTGGCGTGCGAGGGCAAAGACGTCGTACACATCACTGCGACGGGGGGCGGAAAGTCGGCCCTCACCCAAGGTTCAACCGCGGCGTTCCAAGCTACCGTCTCGAGACAGTCATCTATATTGTATCTGCTATATGAGCTGCTAAGGCTTATTACTGCTTTGGTTTTGTCGACGCCACCCATGCGACCCGCGCCCGAGTCTGAAACGGCCTGTGACGATTCGGCTTGGCTTATAGGGCCAAATGCATTAAATTTCAAAACCTCAGATGAGAGCGGACGGTCAAATTCGAGGTGCTGGACGAGTACAGATAGAAAATATCCAACAAAGCCTCCTCATTTACCCCTATCGCGCACTTGAGCTCCTATTCCTGCCGGGTGTTGAGTACAGCGCTAAGCAATGGCACAGCCACATATCTGCCCACCAGCCGATCTCCGCTCGATCTCCGCAGCTGATAACGCCCGCAACTTCAAAGCGCAGGGACACTGGGATCTGGGGGGTCTTCCGGACCAGACTAAGTGTGTTAGACTTGACGAAATGATCCGCGAAATGAATTTCCCTCGAACCGCTTTCATATGAGCCTCGACTGGTTCGAAAAACAAGAACTCAAACAAAGGTTCATCTAGCAAGTTTGAGCGGGTAAGTACTAGATAAAAACGCGACAATCAAGACATACATTGGGACATGATGAATCTTACGGTCAGGCCAGAAACCATGGGGTTTGGAACGACTTGAGGGGGGAGGCAGTAACCTAAATCTGCGCCAAAGGCAGATGTGATAAACAGTTTGCGCCGCTGGACTAGATACATCCAGGCTTCAACTTGAGTGTTGGGTTCGGGCCACTCTTCCTCGCTTGTATCGACTTTGCTCTCTGATGTAGGGTTTAGGTTATAAGAAGTTGATTCCGGTTTGTGAAGGAAAGGTGTAAGCTGAGTAGGATATGACACATTGAGAGATGCTTGCGCGGCTAGAGTGTAAGGCTGGGTAGGCCAAGGAGGTTGGATCCCTGCGGAACTGGGAGCTGCATCTTCGTGAGCGGTGGGAGTTGATTTGTGCTATTTCATGTGCTAAGTCGGTCATCATACCCTGGATGGTCTATGCCAGAGCAGCTTACTCCTTAAGTATCATCAAGATGAGAGATCTGCGGTGGGCAGCAATCTTTTCGCCTGTTAGTATATAAGTTTGGAGAAGTAGGTAGGCCAGCTACGTACCGGATTTCAGAGACCAAATATTCTGTTCGCCCGGTGTTAAGGAGGGGCCATCAAGAGAAAGCGCTGGGGATGGCCAAGAGCTGGATGACCTTGAGGGCTCGTGCCTGTACCCTAAGCACTCAAACCCCGCCTCGGCGTACCGAGCGCAAAACAGGCGAGCACGATCACATTTCTTCTTTCTACCATATTTTTGGTCTGCCTGGTTTAGCTTCCAGTGCCATGGCATGAGAATGGGTTTTCACTCACCTCCGCTGACAGCTTATACAACCCGTAGGAAGAGGACCAGGCAGATGCTTCATAAACAGCTAAACTGATTGGATGTTCTGAGCACGAGGTACTTAAATATAAACTAAGGATCAAATTACAACAGCGGGGATAAGTATCAAGTGATGGTAGTGGCTGAGTTTCGGTTTGATAACTCATGCAGAAATATTTGAAAAAGATGAAGCGCTCCGCTTAGTAAGCCTATCACCCATCGGCCAGATGCCCAACAGGTACCAACAATACACAGCTGACTAGGTGTGCGCATATATCACAATTGATAGTCTGGTAAGCGAAGGCGGTAGATATTTAGCGTAGGGGATGCCAGTCGTATCGAATTTCTTATATAAACTCTCGGAAACTTCACGTTAACTCAATTTGTTTGGTGCTGTAGACTGGATATATGCGCAAAGCAAAATCTCGAACACCCGTTCTTTGCTTGCTCAGTTTCAGAGCTCGAGTATATTCAATACCCCTGATACATATGTAGCTTATTTTTCTTTTTCTTTTTTTTTCTTTTTTTGGAATCCAGTTTATAGTCAATGTGGGGCCGAGCCCTATGTAAGACCACAAACGACAGGGGCATACCCCGCGACAGACAAAGGAAGACAGGTAAACGGCACCGTAAGGGCAAGACACGATTAAACGGGAAGGGGGGGTAGAAAGAGTATACAGGTCAAGGCGTAGACTATAACTAAAGCTAATGTAAAATATGTAGCTTATGTTACTGTGGCACTTTCCGGCGACCATACGAACATTATGCCATTCAAGCATTTCGAGCTTAAATAAACTGCAGCCTTAGCGTCCTCTTGACTGACCACACCCCACTCCGACTTACCTCTTACCCATAACAAAGCACAAGCGCATAGATGCTCCATTGTTTGCAAGTGGTGCTTGACACTTGAACGATTTACCACTACTCCGTCCATACTTTTCACTCACTCTACCTAGATTTATACGAAAATCAGCCGACATCCAACTCAGCCCCTCGCACGTACCGCGGCTAGTGGTGAAATATAGCTGCAAAATCCTCTCATGATCATATCTTCCCGAGACATTTGTGATGTATTCGCCTGGTTCCAGAGTAAAAACGTCTTCGGGGCCGCCAGTGCCACCATGAGGCCACGATGGCGATACGAACTGCTTTCTGTTATTTTCACCTCGGTATGTCACCTGGTACGTCATCACTTAGTCGAGGTCCCATTCTTACGCGAAAGTTCAATCAGGACCCACCTGGATGCTATGAACATAGGACCCGCTTCTAACTCTTACAGATGATACATGCCCCGATGGAGAGCTTTTCAGAAATACCCAATCGTTGAAGGGTTCCCCACCAGTTCCACCAAAAAACTCAGAACAGTGATGACTCGGGGTGAGCCGTGGTGGCACAAGATCGTGGCGCCAAATAGTCTGTATAACTGAGAATTCATTATTGTGTAGTTTGAACCTGTTTGCACGTTTCCCACCTGAACATGATATAACCCAGAGCGCTCTTGATGTTCGGAATGTCTAATCTCTCCAGAGAGGGCCACCAGAGCACCACCACAACTATTTAGAAGAACCGGTTTTCCGTCAGATCCGCCATAATGCGAAGATATTCTGCCCTTGCTAGTTATAAATTGAAAGGCAGAAATGCGCCCGTCATTCGACCATGTTATAACCTCGGTTATATGCTCGCCTGAGTAACGAAAATGGTATTTTAAGTTTTACGTATGGGATCCAATACGGGCGTACCTTCACGAAGCGAGAATATGTGTTTATTGCCCTCTGAACCACCGTACTGATCTGAGCGAGTCCCATTAAAGTACTCAACGCACAGGCCTTGAACGGCTTGTTTCGTATAAACAGTGATAGCACTAATCGGCTGAAAGGCGTGTAAGGTGTCGCCGAAAAGCTTTTCCCTCGAGGGAGTGCTGTCTGAAGAATCCGGACAATGTGTGAGTAACCTCGAGTACAAGCGTTTGATATCGACTTGTAAGTTCTCCCGTAAAAGTTGAGTGGTCGGAATCACGCGAATGATTCTGACTATAGCCCATTGCTGGTAATTTTCTGAATAATTGAATGCGGAAGTCATGAAATTTATCGTTCAGGTACAATACCGCAAACATACCTTGCTTAGATAGCCACGCTGCAATATTATCAGGCGCGCTGGTGCTAATGTCACCTCCCTGATGAGTATGAAATTCAGTTCTGTAACTCGCTGAACGTGAGGATTGTTTTGACGAGCATTACCTGAATGCCAACCCTTGCAGCCGGAAATCTTGCTAAATCTTTTAGCCTCAAGTCACGGCCGGCATTTGGTAGCTGTTGGTAGCAATGGTTGGATCCCCGCAGCGGTGAGATGGCCACTTGGTCAGATTTTTGGCTGGTCAGCTGCCCGGATGCAAAAAACATCCACGGAATCGCCCACCGTCCGGCTACGAAACCCAATGGTGGGTCCGGTCAGACGGTCACATTCTGGCCATCTGTGGAGGGGGGGGTACCCCCTCCACAGATGGCCAGACAGGTTTGCGGATGGTCAGAGCCTCAGGGTTCAGGCGGTAATGGCACAAATCTATGTAATTTACAACCGATAAGATTAGATTCCCTGTGCCAAATCCGATTTAAAGGTGTGATGTTAGGCTCACAACGTGTGCGCATTCTTTTGAGGTCTTGAAACTGCCTCGTGTCGTGCTTGATACTCAGCTCATTTCTTTATTGTGCTTCTATTAACCCCGTTGGGTCGTTGCCCGGCGTGGATTCATGCATTTGACGATGCAATTTCGCATATATCTGCGGTTTAAGCCTTTTTGTGCGGTTTGCGCACCATGTATGCTGCGCAGAAGCAATGACCGGGCATACTTTGCATATGAGCGAAGTCTTGGCCATGATATCGTGTGTGTTTGAGTGCGTATATAAGTCAAATAACTGAGCGTGCAGCCTCAGTATCACCCTTCGCACACTTTTTTCTTTGCTGAATCGCTCCAATCCACTCGTTTTCTCTGTCTTCCTGTACGATGCCTGACCCCCCTGCTCCCGAGAACGCTGGGGAAGCACCTGTGGCCCCTGTAGTTCGTCGCAAGCGTGAGTTTGAGTTCGATTAGAAGCTCAACTTGGCGGGCTAACCTTTTGGCTAGCTGGGCGGCCTCGTAAGGCGAAGCCGGTCGCCCCCAATCCACCCCCAGCACCCGGGCCGGTACCTGCTCAAGAGGTCGCCCCAGTGCCACCTATTGCATTCGATGGACACGGCAATCAATTTCCTCCGCCTGTTCCCGAGGTTGTTCACCCTCCGCCGCCTCCCCCAGCTGCCCCAACAAACAACAGCAATTACCGAGACGACGAGGTCCGGAACCTCTTGCGACAAATCTCAAAGTTCAAGCCCTACACGGACGAGGGCTGGAACAAGGTTGTCACTGCCTTCAATGCAGATACTGCTTTTTCCCCTCGGACACTTAAGAGCCTGACTGAGAAGTTCCGAAAGGTAGGTCTTATGCAGGCTTGTGTATTCGCATGCTAAGCACTATCTACATGCTTTATAGCTCAAGGACATGAAGAAACCGACAGGTAATCCTCAAGCGAATGTGTTCCATGAGAAAGCTCTGGAATGCGAGCGTGAAATCCATGCCTTGACGTCGACTTTTGGCATCAACGACGAGCATGCCAGCGATGAAGACATCGAAATCACAGGTTTCCGCGACGCCTCGCCTGCCTGGAATCTTCCGGGCTTAGATGACTCAAGTAGCAGCGATGTCGAAGTCTTGAACGATGCTGACCACCCGAAGGTCAACCCCCCACCTCATCTCGCTCCAGCTGCTGCCTACAATGCTGCTTCGTCCAAGGCAAGTGGAAAGCGAAAGACCGAGGCTGATCAGCCGCAGCGGGCAGCGCCGGTCGCTCGTCGCGAATCTACCAAGTCTGCAACATCTCGCACCAGTGCTAACCAGCTGCAGCAAGGTATAGCACGTCTCGTTGAGAACACCAGTCCACAGATCGAGCAGGCGCTCAATGGCCAACGCCATCAAGACAACATAGCGCAAATCCAGCTCATATCGCTGCTAGAAGAGGTGCGCACTCTCCGGTCGCAACTTGATACGGAGCGCGAGCGACGAGCAGAGCTTTCATCTAAGCTTCAGCGGTATGAGCTCCTTGAGGATATGCATCGTCTTGCAGCACCTGGACACGGCTACACTTCTGCTTTGGCACCCGGCCACTTCCCTCAGCCTCATCCATTCACTCATGTTGTCCCTCCATTTGCTCCTGTTGCTCCTATTCCTGCTGGTCCTATAGTTCCGAATGTTCCAGTCGCTCCTGCCCCTATCCCCGAAGAGCATATTGATCCTCAGTTGTTCCCGTAGTTGTACTATGTGTGGTTTGCTGTTGTTTGATTACCAACTATATACAGTCGTTACATGTGTCCATGTCTAGCAGCACCGTAAGCACAACCTAGTTAAATCGGTAATAATACCGTGCAACACGATCGTTGCGACGAATCTCCTGAAACTGCATATCACCATATGCCTCCTGATCTTCATGCCGAGTAAGCCATCGCCTCAAATAAACTGTACGGATCTGGTTGACACCAACCAGTCGGGTACGTAAGTTATGTAATCGCACTACAGTCTCCAGAAGTATTGCTCGGCCATCGGGATCATTGATGTTACTGCGCTTGTCAAAAGTTCGTGCGGATCAGGGTTTTTACACCAAATAAATAACGCAAAACAGGTATTTCGCCCATTACGCAGCGTAGAGGGCACCTAAATTCCTAAAAAGTATACCATTAGATGCGCACAGTTTGGGCGAACATCCTGGTGTGCGCAGCTTGAATTTAGGGGGGGATTTGAGTGATTACGTGCTTAGGTGAGTGAATGCGCTCGATCTGGGCGAAAAAAAATCGTATTTAGATTCTGTAAAAGCGATCGCGTAGAGCGAAAGCTGATCTATCTCTCTACAGAGTTCCAAGAAAATGGCTTCCGCGTGTAGCGGAAAACAGCGGTTTGTGTAGGGCCAGACCTGTAAGGGTGTTACTGGATCAGTTATAGCGATGAGCAATTGTGTGGCGTTGACTTCGGCCACATACTCACATGTATCTACACTCGTGTATATACCTTTGCTAGCCTACAGCTATGCTAATAATACTGACAAGCTGCAAACCAGCCTCGAGCTTGCTCGCCGGTTGTGGCGTAAACATGGCCATACAAGGTGGCGATGGTTTCGTTGTCCTGGTTTGCCTCTGTCGTCGTCATCGCTAGCCGAACTAGATCACCACTGCGACGCACTCGGGACTTGATGGCCGAGAAAGCGAGCTCGATGGGGTTGAAGTCTGGTGAGTAAGGAGGGAGGAAAATATATCGCATTCCGCTAATTCTACTGTTACTTCGATCAACATGGCTAGTTCTAAACTCTTACCGTTCAACAATCATGTCCAACGTCGCCTGGTTCTTATGGATAATGCAGTTATCCATTATAATGACGGATTTCGGTCCAGGGTACGGCTGCATGTGCGACAGACATTGCTCGACAAAATCATGGAAAATCTCAGCAGTGACCGAACCGGGGATAACCTGGAGCGTGAGGATTCCGTCGTTGGCTATAGCAGGCAGCAACGAGTACCTAATTGAGAGTGTGAGTGTTTTTGTAATCTCGTTGAAAAGCTGCAGGCTTACCGTTTCCCTCGCACTCGAAACGCTTTCCTGGAGGCCCGGTTACCAGACAGCGCGTACCCAAAGTTACGGTATGTTGTGCGTCGATCAACAGCACTTTCGTCAACAAATACAGCGTAGCTTGGATCCAGACATATCTCGTGGTACTGCTGGCGATAATCCAACCTTTTGAACTCGCAACGCTCCGTTGCCCGTCGGTCAAGCTAGCACAGCCCAGTAGGTCAAACCAGATTGTAAACGTAGCTAATACTCTGCATACCTTTTTCCGGGTGACCCCAGCGCGAGTCAGCGTTCGAGAAACTGTCCGGACTGAGCTGTCCACTCCAAATGTGTTAGCAAGATCTGCCTCCATCTCGTCTAGATACATGTCGGGCTCCCGGGTGATTTGCTGAAGGAGATACTTCAAGACACAGTGTAAGCTCAGCATTTCTGTCAGATAATCACATACTCACTTCTACGGCATTGTTCCCATGAATCCGAGGTCGGCCCATTGGTAATATCCCCGGGGGTGGGTCAACGCTTCCCGTTGTTCTGAACAATTTATTGACGTATTGAACGGAGCGCTCGCACACGTCAACCACAGCCGCCGTAAGCCGGGTTGGAACGCTAAGACCAGAGAGCCGCACAATAGTCCATCGAATATCATTTGATATACGGTATACGGGCATTGGTTGTAGACTCGGGGGAGAGGGGAGGGGGAGAGGTGGAGGAGATGTCAACTGCCGAGGGAATAGCATAGTATCTATATACTTGTATACGAGTTGTATCTACTTCTGAACGTAATTATAGCGATGTTATTTACATCAATCTGTGTCACGAAAAACGTTCGAGTCGGCAGTCCATGGGTTTGTATTCAAGTCTGGCCCTGAACTCAGGCAGCCATCAGTCGACACGCCGTATCTCTTGTACGGCGCAAGCTATTTTCTTGGAACTTTGTAGAGAGATAGATCAGCTTTCGCTCTACGCGATCGCTTTTACAGAATCTAAATACGATTTTTTTTCGCCCAGATCGAGCGCATTCACTCACCTAAGCACGTAATCACTCAAATCCCCCCCTAAATTCAAGCTGCGCACACCAGGATGTTCGCCCAAACTGTGCGCATCTAATGGTATACTTTTTAGGAATTTAGGTGCCCTCTACGCTGCGTAATGGGCGAAATACCTGTTTTGCGTTATTTATTTGGTGTAAAAACCCTGATCCGCACGAACTTTTGACAAGCGCAGTAAGGGGTACTCGTAGTCGTCCAAACGAGCCTTGCAGCGATCGCATTCCCCACTCTGCTGCCTGGCGTGCAGAAACCAAGGCGTTGCTATATTGAATCGCAGCCTCACGCAAGACCGGGTTTGCAGGAAGCACGGCATTGCGCTTAAAGGGAGTACGGATCCTAGCACGAATGATTGGTGATGTGCGAGGGAATGCTGAGTCGGCAATAAGGAACCGATCTTCCGGGGTATTGTGAATAAGTTTGGTGAACACTTCTTGAGCAACTCGTGCATCGTGCCAACTCCCTGGCGCATTTAAATTCGCAGCAATTATTGTCCCTAACAAAACCCATTAGCTCCAGAGTACTTTTATCTAGCATGTACTTACCATCCGGTGCAAACACGAAGATGTTACTGATCTTATGTGTATGAAGCCAGCCATTATAGGTCGCTTTTTCCAACTCAGGATCAGCGCTGACGCTTACAGGGAGACTTAAACCATCCATGAAACCGAACGCTCCCTCAACCAGGGGGTGACGAGAGTGGATAATGGTCGAGTAATAGTTCATACGTAGATGTGATGGCCAAGTGATACGTGCATCGCCCATGTTACGAAGCACGGAGAGTAGAATCCTAAGCCCGAACCTGAGATATCTATCAAGAACCGACGGAACAAGTGCAAAGATCTCTGCCAAAGCTGTTTCGGACATAGCTGATCGCATCCAATGTAACACAAGTCCTAGTCCCCCGCTTGCGTCCAAGGATCGGCGCTCAGGTCGAGGGTTTGCTCGAGCGGGGACATCGTCACGGCTGATAGGAGTTGTCTCCCAGCATTCCCTAAACCCGGCAGTCATCAAGAATTGAAACGTGTCAACATCGACTCCCATAGTTGTGATGTACGCCCCATCGCTGCGACTGTGGTACAACTGCTGCCACGATGTTTGATAGCGTGGGTTTGGGAGGAGGTTGGCTCGCATGAGCGACTTTCGATACGGGCGTCGCTTGGATCTGTTCTGGATCGTTTGTAGATGAGCAAGTGCAATATACGCAGCACAGATGATAGCTCTGCGCTTCCTAAGGCGACTTTGAGAGTTAGAGGTATCAAACAGGATGGAGTGCGTGATACGCTGGAACGACGCAGACAGGACCATGGTTGTTGGGGACAGATCAACGTCTTCCAACATGTTTATTTTTCATCAAGGGTATATACACGATGAGCTGGCAAAATCTGACCGTCTGACCACGCATATAGTCGGCGAGTCAACGGGGGGACAGGACTATGGCCAGGCGGCTAGATTACGGCTCGGACTCAAATATCCGACATCTGGCCAGTACCGATCTGACCAACTGGCTGTCTCACCGCTGCGGGGATCCAACCAATGTTTGTTCAGATGAGCGAGAGATAATTTATAAATATCTACCTGACTAATATCCGAGTTCGTATCGGTGATAGAGATGGAGGCGCCAAGATCGAAAGTCTAGCGACCCACGGTAAGCTACCACGAACTCCATGGCTCAACAAGAGCATACAAGCGGCAAGACATCCCCCCTGATGATGACATTAAACGGATTCAGAAGCTCGTAGTACCTTAATCGTCTTCAAATAGACATACCATCGATCTAAAGCCTCATTCAGTTTCTGAAATCTCTCAAAGTCGGTGGTTTGATCTAGGGATGCTGCGATTTCGGCTTCAAACTCCTCTGCTGGTATAATATCATCCAATGGAATTTTGACGGCAAGTCGCCGAGCAGTAGCGCGCTTGGTAGTCCAGGATCCGCGTCTGATTACCTGACAACCTCGCTCGACTCTTGATACACTCCAAGGGGGAAGAGTTGTCGCGGCGTCCAACGACCAGCCATGGTGAACGTAGTTTGAGTCGCGATCCGTTCGTGTATGAATCACCTCCTCCATAGATTCATCCACATCCGAGATCCAAGTTGGTGAGTACTGTAGCTCTGTGTCCTTGCATTTCGCAACGCGCTTGCTCGTTCTCCGGGGGACGAAAGCATCGTTAACGCGAATACCACATAAACCTGTTTGTGAAGTATTATTATAAGCTCCACCCGATAATCATCCAGCTTAGTCTATTCGACTTACATCCATGGTTACTCAGCTGGCCGAACTATGCATGAGAAATACTTTCTGTGATGAAATTCAAGGGACATACTATATGTGATTTCTCGGACTCATCCATATCCTGAGAGAGCGATATTCTCGGTTATGCCTCAGTAAGAACCTGCTAGCTCGCTACGAGGATTGGCGAAAGTGATGAGATGGTTGTATGATTGATGTTAAACAACCGCCACGTCGCCACGATCGATCAAGGCATAGCCACAGATAGTGACAAGCGTAGCCACAGCGCCACTGCATCGCCACCTCGTTGGTTTGGCTAACACAGATTGGATATACGTCCAGGTTCTCTCGAGCCAATACGCACCAGCCCTAAGGTGTCCTGTCAAACTGACATTAAACCACGTGGTGCAGTGAGGATACTAGCTAACAGGTCGCAGCGGGGCCGGTTTTAACATAATACAGACATTTTATGCGTACTAGTACATAGTCGTTTACATCCCGTGGCACTTTTCAATCCCGGGTTTTACGCCGGCACCCAAACAAATTGAAGACCGTGGAGATATGTGGAGCTTCTCAGAACACTTTAGTAAACCCACAATTGATTAATCGACTAAACCAACCTTTTACCCATGATGAAGCCTAAACGCATACGTTTTACCCCGTCTGGCCCGACTGGAGACTCACACTTGAACTCTTCACCGGTGCTAGTTCCGCCAAATACACGGCTGGATCGGCCTATTGGTATGGTCTAGGTAAGTCACCGGCCATATTGAAGGCCACTAGGATGCACATACCTTTGTTTGTGATGAAACATAACTGAACGATCCAGGCATTCCGTCGGCCTTGGACAGTGACAAAATACTCCCCAGGATCCAAGGAGAAGTGTTCATCCTGGCCATCCTTTGATCCATGCCAGGCCCTTTGGAAACTCGAATTTCGGCCTTCGTGAGTGATATTGTACGTAGCCTGTATAGGGTCATAATGTTGCCTATGTCTAACCGCCCACCGATAAGTCAGCCATGCTTACCTGAATGCTCTCGATGTAGCTCCCAGCACTCTTAATTCCAATGTCAGAAATATACGCAATATCCAAAGAGTGACGATACGGCCAATCGTTGAATGGTGCTCCGTCGACGCCTCCAATATAGGCTGAATATTCGTGTCCTCGAGTGAGTCCCAGTGGAACCATATCGTGACGCCAAATAGTCTGAGTGAATTGGGGTCAAAACTGTCGTTTCCCCCCGCTCAAAATGGCTGACCTGAACACGGTAAACCATATTCTTTTTTACTTTCACAGCGAAAGCAGCAAGAGCGCCACCATCACAGCTCAAAACGCTGGGTGTTCCTCCGTCACCGCCGAAATGTGGCGAGATTCTACCCTTATTTGTGACAAACTGAATGCCACAGGTAGTCTCTTCATCTGTCCACACCACAACTTCAATGACAAATTCGTCTAGCCAAGTGAAACTTGGGATGAGGGTGATGCATATCTCACAACTAATTTCTAGTACATACCTGGGCGTAAGCAAAACACCTTTTTCAGGCCTCCGGATCCGCCATACCGATCGGATGTAGTACCATCAGAGAATGAGGTAGTCAAGGAGTCAATTAAGCTCCCTGCGTGGACAACAATGCTTTTGATTGGTTTGAGAGCGAGGGGCGTCCCGTCGAAAAATCCTCCCCCAACGCTATTACCTTCGATGATGGAGGGGCAATACGAGAGTATTCCTGAGTATAGCGCTTCTATCTCCGCCTTGAGGTCGCTACCTAAAAGGTCAGTGGTGGGGATGACTCGAATGATCCTAGCTTGCGCCCATCCAAAGGGATGTACTGGAGATAGTGTGTTAGCGAATTGAGCTTTATATGCAATGTAGCTATGACATACCTCCTCTCGATAGCCACTCTACGATATTGTCAGGCGAGACGGTTGTGTCCCCACCCTATGGGAGCGAGATTGCGTTACGATGTCCGCTACCGTATCAAGACGCGGCCTAGCACTGACCCGAATGTTGACCCTGGAGGTCTTATAGGTTGATAGATCTTCCAGGCGAAAGCTCGAGTTGGAAGCTAATAGCTTGAGGTAGCAAAGCGTTAGTTCTTGTATCAATCGATTCAGCTGAAAGTAGCAAAATTCCCGCCTACCTGCGTGAAGTTTGCGTCTGTATCCGAAATCGCCAATAAGGCCCCGAGTTCGAACACCTAGGTAGGAGTCAGGAGAAACAGGCCCAAGATAACACCAAATCTTTGAAACCTACTATGGGCACAACATCACCCCTAACCACATTCCAATAGCGTCAATATGTGCCTTTATTGTATCGTACAATCTTACCAAAGCTGAAATACTTTATCGAGCGCCTTGAATTTCTCCAAAGCGGTTCGTTTTCCCAAAGCGGCCTGGACATCTACCTCGAACTCTGGGGTAGGAGAAATGTCTTCTGGTGGAATATTAAGAGCCAGCCGTTGAACTATGGTGCGTTTCGTAGTCCATTGGCCGCTCTTATTAGCCTGAAGATGTCGATCGATCCTTGAAGCAGCCCAAGGTGTGACGGTCACGGCGGCGGCGGCAGACCAGCCCTGATGAACATAGTTCGAATCGCGAATTGTTTCAGTTTCAATGTTTTCGCTGGTGATTTCGCTTTTTTCCTCGATCCAAGCAGCTGCATGATGCTGGCCTGGAATTTTGTGCTTTGCTATGACCTTTGTGGATCTCCTGGGACCGTCGTTCCCATCAACGCAGATTCCGTACATATCTTGAGATGATCATGATTCAGTCAGAGACCTTTTCGCACAAGAACACGTCTATGAGTCTTACATCCATTCTTGTCCAGCTGGTTGTCATCATAGTTAGCGGGTTAGATTAATATCTCGTGGCTCGGGAGCAAACTACATACTAGTGCTTCTTTCTCCGAGTCACTCAAATGCTGAAATAGCACATCAGGAGCTCGGGCTTTGTTATTTCTATTTGACAGGGTGGTGTGGGACATCGTACGCGTGGTGGTGGTCAGCGTTGATCAAAAGTTGCCACTCCACTTGATTTGCATAGCCACATAAGACTGATTTGTAATCCGAGCGATCACGACCTGCACGAGTGCTCAGAGCAAATGGGTTTCTGAAATAACTGAGCGTACCTAGTCTACATGCCATGAACTCCCCGCTGGACCTAAACGAAGAGCAATGTGTCAAGAACCAATCTACGTAATAGTAGCGGTGCCGGAGATACGCATGTAGCCTTGTTCTAGACAATTTCACATTAAATCAAGGATTTTAGAATTTGACATCAAAACGTCTTCAACCGTACACTATCATCGAAAGTAGTACCATGCGCTTTCATTCTAGAAATGCATCCACAATGTCCTTGAGCTCTGGCTTCAAGCATCGATCGGAACTACGGCCCTCCTTGAGTTCACGTAGTCATCCCAAGTAACGGCTACCCCATTTACCGCAGCACCATGCCAAAGATGGTCGAGCACAGATGCAAGCTGAATAGTCTGTAAGAGCCATATTTTATTTTCCCCAGGTTCGGCGATGGCGGCGCGGAGCCGGTTGCGCTGTGCCTCGCTTG
>WSTJ01001247.1:0-14059 GCA_019623705.1 Ceratobasidium sp. 428 | reverse complement strand
TAGAGAAAAGTGACGCATGTCACCAGGTTTGATCGGCGCTTAGGGGACCTCGTCAGTACTGCGTGGCCCCTACCTTATATATTTGGGAAATGTACGTTCCAGTACAGATCCGGATGCTGGCTATGCTTTTCGCTCCGCTGTCCCTTGTCTAAGAACTGCAATATCCGTTTCAACCGGAGAGGGTTGACCGGAAAAGAAGTACTTCACACATGGGCTGGCAGCGGTGGTAACGGAAGATAGGCGTGCTTCGTGTTCTTCCTGAGCGCCAAGCACTCAGCACCAAGGGCATAGTTTGCCGACATGCCGCTCAATGACGCACATTTATCGAAAATTTGGAGTCGAAGCCACCTCGGAGACGTATTACAGCCATAGTTGCTGTGTTGCTATGCTCGTTGAGAAGGCGAAATGAGGCGCGCAAGCGTTCGAGACGAGTAGAAGTTGACTGGCAACAACTGATAGTTCTTCAGGCTCTGTTGATTAAGCCCTTATAGCTCAGTGGTAGAGCGCATCACTCGTATTCTTGGCGCACATGATGAGGTCCGTTGTTCAATCCAGCGTGGGGGCATCCATTTTATCTGATTTTGGTGGTGAATTTTGATTTCATGCCGACGTAACCACCAAGTAAGGGTCTTAGGCAAGCTACTGTATTTAAGTTGCTCAGGCGACAGCTGAGTTTGTATGGGGTTGGTGTGAGTTTGAAGCATCCACCAACCGCCCAGCTACACCATATTCCTCTTACTCATCCCGCTTTGCAGTGCGATGAACCCTAATTACACAGGCCAACTGATCCGCTTCGTTGAGAAGCTGGTTAAGGGCGCAGGAGATCATACGACTCAACAGAAGCCGGAAATGTAATATACATTGTTACGCTCAATCCAGGAGATGGCACTTTCAGCTGATTTGACCGAAAAACATGGTCAAGATCTCGAAGAAGGGCGAGCTTTACGTTTAGATATCAGTGAATCCACACTGCCAATGTAATAAGTAACATGCAGCAAGTCCGCTTATCTCTTAGCTGCCAAATTCTAAAGTTGGTTAAGCCAGTGCCTCGCCTCATGTCAAAGACAATTCAGAATGCATTGTCTAAAAATACCCACAGGGCTACGGAACATACATGAATCACTGTCGGACAGCATCGATCGCACCACAGCTCGCCTATCGCAAAAGCCAAAAATATCACGCCATGTTCTCTTCTTCGCGTCTTTGCATCTTCGTGTACCACTGCCTCCCTATCCACGACATCTCCAAGCGCCACACATGGTTCGATCGAACACCACTCGCGGTCGAGTTAGGCAAAGCCACCCACGGTGACCGCGAGCATGGTCAACCACCAGGCCCTGAACAAGCTTCCGAAACCCTCTTCATCGATCATTCTCCTCGCGCAATCCGCCAGGCCAAGGTATGGATCCTCCTCGCTCCTCAACGCAATCACGTCTTCTTCCTCACCAATGTACTCCGCAGCGGGGTCGGCCATGCCGTCGATTGCACAGTCGGCGTCTGTGCGTGGGTGGTTGCGTTGGACGCTCAGTCGGGTGGCGAGAACCTCGAGTGGGCAGAGGACGGCGGTGGAAGAGGCGGAGAATAGTATGAAGATGGTGAGGTTGGTCATGTTGAGGCGTTTGGTCATACGGTTTTGGTCGTCGAGGTCTGCCGCGCTACCAAGACCATTAGCAAGCTATGATAGTCGGAAAGGGGTTAGTTCATTCTGCAGACGAGTATTATTAGGTTAATTGAAGCTTACAGATGGTAGGAGCATACTGCGCACAACACGAGCGACAGCAACAACCCAAACAAGGATCAACATACTGGGTTACGCAAGTCAGATCAATGACGCAATCCCAACCCAAAACCTTTCATACCGAGCAGCCAAAAGACCTGGGGTCAGATACAACACCCACGGCTTGCGACGTTCGAACGGGGTGAGGATAATCCTCAGCGCCTCCATGGGTCGGAACCAGGGCAGCCGGTGCGGCGTGCATACGGCCCTGATACCCGGTCCGGAATTAGTGACCGAGTTCTCTGATACATTTGAATGAAACTGACCTGTTGAATAGAATTTCGTACGGAATACCAACAACTAGCGCGCCCATGCCGTAGAGCAAACCTCGGAGGATGCCCGTACCGGGTACGTGCATCTGCGAGCGCGGCTGGTATTTGGCGTGTCCCGGGATGGTGAGCACCGCCCAAAGGGTAAGGAGGATTGTTGAGACAAATGCGGGCACTGATTTATGGTTTTATGTTCAGAGTCATGTCCGTCGAAATGAGATTTTAACCGCTCACTGAATCCCTTGTACATTCCCGGCCACCCTTCCAAACGGTGGATCCTCCGTAACATATTTACAACCCCGTTCACCGCAGGACCGACACGCGCCTCGGGTGCAACATGGCTACTCTCGTTTATATCTTCTTCTTGGTTCAACTGCAGTCCCTTGGGTGTATAGTTCGCGCGGAGTCTATTTAGTGTGTAGTGGTTGTTAGGTCCAGGTTCGGGTCGTCAAGTAAAGCGGGCGAGATAAGGTGAGTGCAACTTACCGAACAATGGCGCCAGCGATGGGAACCGAGAGAGCGAGGCCGGCCGCGATAGGACCAAGCATGGCCAGCAAGAATACCACCACCTCGAGTAGATTCGGCATCTTGAGTTGTGTGGCTAACAGTTACTAGCGCTCAGAGCGTAGGGTGGTATAGCTAAGATGTGGAGGGTGACGACGGCAATCAGTGCTGGACTTTATACGGGCCTGAGATGTACACGTTGCTCTTAGGGTTGGTGTTCGGGACGGATGATGGTGGATGATGTCTGGTTTCGATAGATTTGGGGGTTGCGGTAGCGCCGAGCTGCGGCACAGTGATTAGATAAGATGATGTGCCTGCTGATCGGAACTGTACAGCACCAATTATCAGGTAGCCCGCGGGCGGCGGGCGAAGAGCCTGGAGGCACTGTATTCTCTCCTCAGGGTCTGGTGAATGTCTCAGGGGGTAATAGGCATTAGAGCGCGAGGCAATACTATGCTCGACGATGCCAGCGCCCAAGACCAGGATAGAGAGAGAGAGTTGACTTTTTTAGACGCTGAGCCGAGACCAACCTGTTCATAGTGGAGCAAGAGCGTACAGTGGCAGGGGTCAACCCGCAATAGCCAATAGGACTTACGGCGTTGAATTTGTCTGTATCTGAAGGGAGGGACAACACTACATACAACTCCTTCCATGGCCCTCATATACATGATATAGCCTACACAAAGCCGAGCGTTGTGAATCTCCTACCATTGCCTAAGGCTGCCAAGCATAGTACTTGAAGAAGTCATATATCCAGTTGATACCTCGAGAATCCGCCGAACCGGACTGTTTCGCAAGATAAGAAACTTCCTCCAACTTGGGGAAAAGGATGGATAGCCATCTGGAAGAGGTCTGAGTTAGATATCGAACAATAGCGGACTGGTTAAAAAACGCATACATGACAACTCCTTTGGTCAAATTGAGGTTGGCTTTTGGACTGCCCGTCAATTCTGGAAAAGTACTACACCACAAGAACTGAATATTGGACGAGTGTTCGGGTGGTGAGTTGTTGAGATGGTGGGACAGCTTACGCTTATCCTCCCATAAGAAGTCCGCATATAAACATTCCAGGCCGGGGATTTGGGAGAAATACAAAAGCTCGTCATAATCAATCCTCTGGCTTGCTATGTATAGGTTACGCAGAGTACAACATTGAGACAGACTTTGACACGCTTGCTTGACCGTTCCAAGTCGAGCGCCTCGTAGGTCTAGTGTTTTGAGCGGGAGAGATGCAAGAACAACTAAGGTTTGAAGCGGTATATTGAAAATACGACTTCCTCCCCGGTTTCCGTTAAAATCAAGGGTAAGGCTTTCGATACTTGAGCTTTGAGCGCAAATTGTTGGAAATAACGACAAGAAGTAGTTACTGTGAATGTGATCGGTACCGAAGTCAGCCTGATCATGTAAATCGATTGCAAGTTCTCTTAAGCGGGACACGAGTGGTTTGATTTTCCATATCTGGCGTATGTCGTCGACTTCGGGAAGATGTAGTCGGAGGGTGCGAAGAGAGGAGAATAAACTAGTTGGAAGCTTTGAATAATCAAAAAGCGAAAGGGCTCTGTAATTAACGCAAAAGTGTACATTGATTGTTTTGAGGTTTGGAAGCTCGCCGATCGTCATGAGAGCTCCAGGACGAAGTATACATGCAGAAGTAGTCAGAGTGTGTAAGCAATCTGCGTGCCGTAGGTATTTGTAGTAAGTAGCTGGCCTGAAGTTGAGCCGACTGAGCCTAGTAGTGAGATCGTTCACGTCAGATGAGTTCTGTGAGGGGTGCTGAATCCTATTTCTCGTTAACACTAAGTTTTCTAGCGGGATCTCGGTAGTGGTTGTGTCGCTTCCAGGATCAACTTGGCCATCCACGATGTTATCGTCAGAATAGCTGGCGTCGATATCATGCGGGACTTCTTCAGGGAGGAAAGTTAGATCTGTAACATCAGGGCAGGTCTGAAAGATAGCCTCGAGGAGGGCCGCAGCAATAGGGATAGGGATAGGAGTTCGATCCAGAGCACCTGGCGGATTAGTATGGATCTGTCGTACTCCTGGCGTCAAGAATGGTTTGAGCGAGTCAGAAAGCGATGACTCTCCCAAAATCTGAGCCCCGAATATCAGAGTTCGAAGATTGGGTAGCAAGGTGGTCGATCTTGCATAAGTATGCAAGTTACTCCAGTCTGTTGCTAAATAAGATGCTCTTGGACGTGGAAGGATCTCCAAGTGTTGGATGAAGGGTGCGTAGAATCTAAACCGAGTAAGATCAACTGCCCATAGGTCTGGAATAGTCTATCTTATAAGCTCCCTCAGTCAGCTCGATTCCCTTCTAATCCTGTGAACGTACACAAGCCCAGTTTAGACCCTTTCCACCGTAATCTTCACACTTCGTGCCTGGTATAAGCGCAAGGAGATTATGTACCCCTCGTATCTCGCGCCATACATGATTGATGGCTGACAAGAAGCAACCGCGCGATGTGTAGGCTAGGTGGATAAGATCACGTTTATCGAGGTCGCGAGCGAGTAGAGCCACGAGTTCAGGGATGCCAAGAACCTGGATGGAGCTCCTAGTGGCCATTTACAACATTCCAATCCAGAAGCTGACACTAGCGGAGAGTATGATACGGTAGCAAAATGAGCCCGTAGTCTACAAGAGATAGACGCGTAAAAGCAGAGTCAGTGACAGCAACGAACACGGAAACACGAATTTTGCGCAGGTGCGGTTGAGGGAAAAGGATGAAATGATCGAGGAGGGCCCCAAGCTGTCGTCGTTGTGCGCGAGTTTTAATTACTCAAGTTCAAGTTGGGTAATGTGGCGCGGGTACAAACACTGGTAAATCACCACTCCAGTACTTTAGCTACTTCCTCCCTCCCACATATAGGTCAATGGTTGACATGAAACTGCGCTCACCAGACCCCAATTGCATATGTGGACTCTTCTTAGGATGACGTTATTGATAGCCAGGGAATTTCGATTATTTTATAGGTACAGGTACAACACAATCCACCTCTACTTGCTCGTCGGCTGATACGGCCCCCTCACGCACTTAAACCCAAGCACCTTGATATCGTCCGGATGCAACGTCGCAGGATCGCAGATCACAGTCGTCTTGTCATAGCCCTTCTTGTACGGGTGAACCGCGAAGTTCTTGAACTTGAGACCCGTCGCGGTGCCGTTGTACAAATCGAGGATGATGCTCTGCGTCGAATCAGCGCCGTCGACGTGGTTCCAGCACGGGTTGGAGATGCATGTTCCGTCGGTTGGGTTGGGGCCGAGCGAGCCGGAAAAGTTGATAAAGTTGAGGTTGGTGATGCGTGTGCTGGTTTTGTTGGTGTTGTCTGGGCGGGGACCTTTGTCTTGGTCGAAGTAGCTATTTTTGTGAAAATACCGTTAGGAAATGCCTCGTTAGTTGAAAATAGGACTTACTTTTGGGTGACGAATACCGAGGTGGAGACATTGAGCGTGCGAATGTTAGACCATGTAACGTTCTCCGCGAACCCGTTTCCTCCTGTCCAGGACCTTAGTAAAAGAGGGTTAATAAGAGAGGGGAATATCAGCCTAGGAGCAACTCACTTGAATCGGGCACCGTAAACAGCACCCTCCATGGTCCACTTGTCGAACAGCACGTTCGCAACGGTTTGGTAAGCGCCATTTCGGCCCAAAGATCCGATCGAGAGACCGTGAGAGGAGAAACCGCAATATCCGTTCTATGATTTGGAATAAATGCCAAACCTTCCAAGCCAAACGGAAGAAAACCCACCTTGGCAACAATATTCCTCGCACCGTTTACAACGCTCACACAATCGTCCCCGTTCTCACCCCAGTACCCATCGAGCGTAATATTCTGGCCGCTCAAGTTGAAGCCATCAGTGTTGAACGGGAACGAGATCGTCGAGTCGCGCGTGCTGTTCTCTGGTTTGGCGTCGACGAAGTGGTTCTCGATTAGGATGTTCTTTCCAGGAATGTTCCAGCCCCATGCGACGGGTTTGATCACTTTGAGACGAGTGATGTAGCCGTTGGTGACGTTGAAGGTCGCCAGTTGAGGTCGGAGAGTACGGATGCCGTTGTCCCACCACTGTTGACCATACCCATTGAAGCGACCGCCATCTTTGGATTTCGAACCGATGAGCTGAACATGGTCACCTGGAAATTAGATCATGAATCATTAAGAACCCTGCTCGATTGCAATAGCTAATATTGTTTGCTGACTTACCCTGAAAGTAGATCCATGGCGTGGCATAAGTGGAAGCTGGGTTCGCAGTCGAGTTGATCTTTTGTTGAATCACCGAAACCTGCTTCGGCAGGTCGATGTTTCCGTCAATATTGACTACGACGTTGCCTGAAAGAGTCATATCAATTACCCTGTTTTAGTGGGGTTTCAAAAGCACGCACTGAGGTTGAAGACTGCAAACGGAGTCCAGGCATTATAAGTCACGCCCTTGGAGAACACTACGTTTCCATTCTTCTGGCACTTGGAGAAAGCGTCCAAGATGGCGGGACTATCATCCGCGTTCTTGGTATGCTACAAGAACCGGGGTTTTAGTCAAAGAGGAAACTCCTTCTAATACCAAACTCACCTTGACCACGCACGTCTTCTTACTCGACGAACTCGAAGAAGCTGACGCGATCGCCGAGAGCGCTACAGCAGCAAGAACTGACGCTTTTCCAACCATCATGCGGAGCAGGGGGAGGTGTGCCACGTCCTCTCCACACTCAGCTCAAACCCCTCTATATACCAATGTTTATCAAGGAAGGACGTCCCGCCCGGCCCCTCCTCAGGTGAGAGCCAAGAGAAGCACGGGTCAGCAGACCACATGGACCTGATGTGTTAAGCATCGCAGTTCCGAATATACTGTATGACGAGTCGAGGGACAAGAAAAATGGTGGAGGAGCGGCGGCCCGTGGGGTACCCCGCTCCGGGCCGTAGCATAAAATGATCTTGGCAGCTGATGGAGAAATCTCGGGTTCATAGCACGTTGCGTACCCAGGTCAAAGAAGTATACTAGGCACCAGAAGCTCGCGTGTGTATCGCGTGGTCGACAACCAGGGCGGGCCGGGAGTATGGTGATTCGATTTCGAAGTAACTTGGCGAACAAGTGAGTGATCCTCGATGGATATTCCGGAATTATGCCTCCAGCTAACATAGAACCATGCTATCGTAAAGCATTCGTTTTTGTATTAGTAATGGTCGTACGAGAGTTGACGGGTGTGGGGTGCAAGTCTCGAGAGTTGGGTTGTGGTCGGAACTAGTTGGAGAGGATGCGGTAGAGATTACGTAATACGCCAGGCGCTTAGCGCCCTTTCCGCCGCTACCTAATGCTAGATACAACGGACGACTTATTGATCGAGTGGGATGCTAGGACCGAGATATAAATATAGCCAGGCGCACCAAGTCATGACATAGAACCTAGATAGTAAGATTGAAGCAAAAGGCTAATGGGGTCGAATATACTGATAGATCAGAATTAAGAGATAAATGAAGGCTTCCATCGTGCGAAGCTTTACTCCTTCGGCTCGGGTTCCAGAATTCAATCAGAATAGGCTCAGATAATTTCTCTTCTGCACTACTAATACTATTGTGACGATACTCGTAACGCTTCGAACAATGTCGGCAGCGAGCCTGGACGAGGGTCCTCACACTCGGAACTCGAAAACGCGAACCCATCCTCGGTGTCAGACTTTCCGAAGGTCGTATAGTCCTGGAGACTCATAGACTGCTTCGAATGGGTCAAGGTACACTGGCGACCCGAGGATGAAGCACCTTGGGGATTGCCCAATCGCCCTCGCAGTCGACCTCTGAGCGTCAAAGAAACCCTGCGAAACTGGTCAGTTGGGTCGATGTCTGAGACATCGCCCTTGCCGCCAGCACTAGCCTCGAAAGTGCTTTGCTTCGGTCTTCAAAATCAACAAGGCGAAACGACTTTCTTAACTTTTTAGAGGGCATAAGTACAGGACAATAGTAATTGTTACATTAGCTGGTTCTATGAACGGTATGAGAAGTTGGTTATTCAGTGCGGGCTGCTCAACTCGAGCTTCACCTGATTATTTATACCAGCATGTAGGGGGTTTTCTATTCGTTTATTACGTTGGTTTTGAAGGTGTTTTCTGAAGCGTAAATGTCCTGGTCCTTTCAAGTTTCATCAAATATACCGCCGATAAACACAATCGGACGCCCCAACTAGCCAAAGTTCTTCAGCGGAGGCTCTCCCTGCTCATGAAGCCTCTTGAATTAGAACATAAACCTGATTTGCTTAGCGGACGCGGATACAAGAATGAATTTATGGGAAAGATTTTGCGGCGAATGCTCAGTAAGAGCCATTGAGGCGCGTCGGACACTGGCACCCAGACGCGGTGTCGGCTGGCGACTCGCCTCGTCTCCTGAAACTGAGCTGTAATTAAGCCACATTTCTAAGTAAGGTTGTTAAAAGGCGCATATAGGTAGACCGCTCGGAAATATCCGAGCGTTTTCCCAGTGGCTTATCTCAGCAGACCCTGGTTGTAAACAGTACAGCCATAGCGCTCGTGGACAACCTGCGCTTCCCCTCACCCAATCTGCCTTTAAACTAGTGGTTTGAGTTATCCCCGGCGTTCCTACAGCTAATAAAACTTCAACAACATGGAATATCACGAAGGCAAAGGCGCAAACATTGTCATTTTCGGTTAGAAATCGATTTCTTACTGTGGGCAACGGCGCTAATCCGGCGCAGAGGGCGGACTCGCTGGCGGGCTGTCCTCTCTCATCATCTTCAGGGAGCTCATGGCAAGGGTGAATGCTGGGGGTGGAGATTCGCAGATTCGAAAGCTTTGCAAGATGATGGCAGGAACGGGTACCGGAGCGTAAGTTGTCGTGACTATTCCGGTGGAGTAGGAGATAACCCTGAGCACTATCCTCCATGCAGGTTGATTGCGTGTATGCTAGGGCTGCTAGGACTGGATATAGAACAAGCGATATCAGCTTACTCGAGACTCGTAGACTCCGTATTCTCGGAGAGGAAGATGATCAGTACGAGCGGGTCCGGAGCGTTCAAGGCGAGCAAGCTAGAGGAAGAGCTGAAGAAGATGGTACGAGAAGCAACAGGTGACCAGGATACACTGATGATGGAAACGCAACTCGACGAAGAAGACTGTAAAGTGTACGTGCGGCTCAAGACATGTCTGCATGCCTAGTGTCTGTACTCAACGATCACAGTATGGTTTTCGCTATGTCGGAGCACAACATGAATGCCTCTACCCCTCGCATCTTCCGTTCCTACCAGGGTCCGAACAATCAGATGCCAAACTGCCCAGTGTGGCAGGTTCTGCGAGCGACGATGGCTCACCCTGAGCTGTTCAAGAGTTTCGAGATCGGAGAGGGATCGACGCTCTCCGAGTCTCTCGTTGGAGGTGACGTCGCATGTAGCAACCCGACTCCGCACGTGCTCGCGGAGTTCAGTGCCCTCTATCCTGAGGGGTATGTTGCGTCGATTTTGTGCGTAGGAGCGGGGCATGGACGAACCATCCAGATACCGAAGTCAAACCCACTGCACCGGATCATGCCGACGAACGTGCTGATTGCAATGAAAAACATAGCGACAGACAGCGAGCGAGTAGCTCAGGAAATGGCGGCGCGGTTCCAGGATACTTCGAACTTGTACTTTCGGTTCAGCGTGGACCATGGAATGCAAGACGTTCGGATGAGTCATTGGCAGAAAAAGCACGAGGTGCTGGCACATACTCGAGCGTACATACAAAAAGTGGAGATCACAGGTCATATAGACGAGGCTGCGAAAGCCATACGAGCCAGGAAAGAGACGATGAGTGGAGCGAGCATCGGTACGTTGTGGTTGATAAATTGATTGAACAACAATATCTGAGCTTTGTGGATAGGTGGAAAAGCACAACAGCCAGCAGTCACACAAGCAACAGGGGTGAAGCGATGCCCGGCGCCGTCACCGGCGTTCACAGGCTTCGAGCGTCAGGCATCCCAGGCCCGAGAATGTTTACTGAGCCCTACCCACGAGCGTCGGGTGTGCGTGATCCATGGACTCGGCGGCAGCGGCAAGACGCAGATTGCTCTCAAAGTAGTCGAACAGACTCGCGATAACTGGTCAGACATTGTCTACGTCGACGCAACAACTCGCGAGACAACGATTAGTACGCTCAAGGGATTTGCGCTGGCGAGAAAGATAGGAGAGACGCACGAAGACGCTCTGCGGTGGCTAGAACTCACCTCGCGATCATGGCTGCTAGTGTTTGACAACGCCGACGACCCAGATCTGGGGATCCAGAACTTCATTCCAGGGGGATCGTACGGAAGTGTGCTGATCACCACTCGACTGCGAAGCTTGGCACACCTAGGACAAGGACCTGGATCCGAATTCGGCATTGGAGAAATGAAAGCCGGAGAAGCAGTCGAGCTGCTTCTGACCAAGGCACGGCTGTGGGACCAAGAGCTGTCTGGCGACGAGACGGACGCTGCGACCAACCTGGTTCGGGTAGGTTGTGACGGGCTTGCCGAACGAATATGGCTCACGTAACTTCTGGTTTCAGGACTTGGGGTTTCTGGCGCTGGCTATCGTCCATGCTGGCGCGTATATCTTCTGCTCCAAATCCAGCATTTCCAAGTACAGGAAGCAGTGTCTGGAGCACACACAGAAATATCTAGAAACGTATAGCAAACTGGCGGGAAACGTTGAGAAGTATGAGAAGACTGTGTATACGACATGGGTTATGAGCTACGAGAGGCTAAAGCCGCATACACAACAACTACTAGGGCTGATGGCATATCTACACCACGGAGGTATCACTGAGGAGATCTTCAGGCGAGCAGTGAACCACATGGACTGGACTCCAACTATTCCTGCAAACGATGAGGAACTTGCTACCCGGAAGTATGTACATGACCACTTGGCGCTATACCTTGATACATATGAACACTGGGACTCGACCACATTCTCCGCAGCGGTGGACGAGCTGATGCTATACTCGTTGATCGACTACGATCGATTGAACGAAGCCTACACACTCCATGTACTAGTGCAAGACTGGGCTCGCACTACCATATCCCACTCAAAAGCAAGAGCGCTGATGCATGCGTCACATATCCTAGCATTATCCATCGACCATTCTAGTAACACTGAAGCACACGCTTACCGAAGAGGGCTATTGCTACATGTGACTAACTTGAATAAGCTTGGTAGCAGTAACGCGAACGATGCTAGCTTCTTCGCAAAGGTCTATCAAGAAAACGGACTGTGGGGGGAGGAGGAAGCGCTTGAGGTACAGGCGCTGGACGCAAGGAAGCAAGCACTCGGCGATCTGCATCCTGATACACTCACTAGTATGAGCAACCTCGCATCAACGTACTCGAACCAGGGTCGATGGGACGAAGCAGAAGTGCTGCAGGTACAGGTACTGGACGCAACGAAGAAGGCACTCGGCGATCTGCACCCCAATACACTCGCTAGTATGTCCAACCTTGCATCAACGTATCGGAATCAAGGTCTGTGGGACGAGGCAGAAGCGCTGCAGGTGCTGGTACTGCACGCGAGGAAGCAAGCACTTGGCGATCTGCATCCCGACACATTCACTAGCATGGCCAACCTTGCTTCCACGTACTGGAAGCAGGGTCGGTGGGGCGAGGCCAAAACGCTAGACGTGCAGGTGCTAGACGCCTGCAAGCAAGCACTCGGCGATTTGCATCCCGACACACTCACTTGTATGAACAACCTTGCGTTAACATACCGAAGCCAGGGTCGATGGGACGAGGCAGAAGTGCTGCAGGTGCAGGTGCTGGACGCAAGGAAGCAGGCACTCGGCGATCTGCATCCTGGCACACTCATGAGTATGGCCAGCCTTGCGTCAACGTACTCGAAACAGGGCAGGTGGGAGGAAGCAGAAGCTCTGGAGGTGCCGGTGGTGAACGCAATGAAGCAAGCAGTTGGCGATCTACATCCCGACACACTCACCTGTATGAACAACCTGGCGTCAACGTATTGGTACCAGGGTCGGTGGGACGAGGCAGTAGCGCTGCAGATGGAGGTGTTGGATGCAGAGAAGCAAGTACTTGGCCATCTCCATCCCTATACACTTATGAGTATGTCCAACCTTGCAAGAACTCACCTCAAACGAGGTCGACTAGATGAGGCGGAGGCCTTACAGACTCAGACGGTAGCTGCCAGCCCGCGAGTTTTTGGTGACGCGCATCCCGAAACACTAGATGCGATGAAACTTCTTGCCGAGATTTACGAAACACAAGGGTCGCAACGCACGAACGAGCTCGAAATACTAAAACTGCAACTAGAGAGGCTGAAAGCAAGCTATTGATTATATCACTAGCCCTTGAACAAGTCGTGTGGAATCCTGATCCGCCGCTTTTCATCGTTTGAAACGTTACCCGTGATTGTATGCATCTTCTAGAGTCATGTCAATTTTTGCGTGCTGCCGTTTCGTGCGAAATGTATGCGCCCTCCGGTCCTCTTACTATTTTTCTTGTTCTTCGCAAATGTTTTGGTTGTTTCTGTATCTTATTGGTTTTGCGTCATACAGCAATTCCGGTGGGTCGATACCGGAGAGATTGGCGTATTAGTCTGAGAGGCTCCAAAACTAGTGCCAGGCGAATCTAGGATGATTTTGCGTGGGTCGGTTGCTCCTAGATGAGCGGGGTTCCGCATCAGCGGCAAATCCCAGTGCACTGCATGTATCGTACCACCCCGGGAAAGCCAGCCGAGTCAAATGTTTTCATTTCTTATCCAATATACTCCGGTATAACAGGTGCATTCGGGCTTACGTGCTCTCTTTAGTTAGCCAACAGCGCCTCGCGCACTCCGTTCTTGTAGTAAAAAGGTAGCCCCTGAGATAAGTTTTGTACGCTTTCTTTTCCTCCTTACCTCGGTCCTCTTGATCTTCTGTCTCTTCTCATCATGTAATGTCGCACCATAGGGCCATGCACTGAAACGACAACAAACATATGATTAAATATATATATAAACAGGTTCGTTGTGTTGCTGACCTGTCAAGGAGCTTCCGCGCGAAAAACTAAACACAAATTCCAGATACTCTACGAATATTCATTGTCGAATCGAGGCTAGGCCTCATGTATTGACGCCAAAGGAATCAAGCGACGTGATAGCTAAGAGAAAAGAAAACGTGGGACGCCTAAGGCGTGAGTCTGGTCGATACCTCTTTCTACCAGCATGTTGACGTCCTCAGCTACGTTTGGGGAACGTGCTCCACCATGATGAACCATGACTCACGAGTTCAGGTAGCCATTCGACAGATCGGTCTTCTGTATATTGTCTTCAATTCTCAACTCGCTTCTGGAGTTGAGACAGCTAAATTCCTCCAGATTCAACCTCACGCTCCTTATAATAATCATCTCTGAAACAGCTTCCTTAAGTAAATTCGTAATCAGCACCCCACCTATATTTCTGCCCTAAGTACAAAGTGGACTTTGAAATGTTCGTACATGTCGTGAGCCGATACCCGGCCATATACCCCCGAACATACCCCGACTTACTCATGTATACGCCTAAGCGACGCTAA
>WSTJ01001246.1:0-12278 GCA_019623705.1 Ceratobasidium sp. 428 | reverse complement strand
CGGTCTGAAAAACGCGTACAGGTCGGCTGGGGCAGTCGTGGGTCGAGCGGTAGTAGGAGTGACGAAAGCGGCTAGTGATGCGAGAGTTGTGTCTGCTTCATCTGCATCTGGGCCATCTGTGTCCGAGTCGGAAATTTCCCAGGCAGGGAGACATTCGAAGATAGAGCTCATGGTGGGCCAGGCATCGAGTGCGTTAGAGCCGTACAAGCAGGCCAGAGCGAGACGTGCAAGGTCTTCGTCCTTTTGTATGACGCGTTGAGGTGCTGGTAGATCCGCTTTAGATGCAACAAACACTGCCGCAGCGAGTTCGAGGGATGCGCCCAAAAGCCACCCGTAGAGTAGTTCGTCAGAGGGATTTTGAGCAAGTTCGGAGGGGATGTTCTGCTCGCGTTGGCGTCGAGCATCGAGGACAAATAGATATGGTGTAACGAGGCGCCTAATGTCTGCAGCTATAGTTGTTGGTGTAGAGTATTTGAGATAAGCCCGAATGACGGCAGCTGGATCCATGCCCCTCCATTTATCCAGCGTCCAATCTTCATCTCCAGACTTGTTCTCGGGAACGGGTACGTCGTATACCAGCCTCGCCAGTAAACTAAGTTCTTCGCCCTCTGCGTCTAAGCCGGTGACAGCTAGTGCCGCGGCGTGTTGCACAAATTCGAGCGCAACGTCGACCAACCCCAACTCGTCTATAGCCTTGACCCGGCGCTTGAACCAGCCTGCGAGCTCTTCCGCATCCAGTAACTTGTCCTGCACTCCTTCCTTGGGCCGCTCGCCCGCACCGATGGCGTCGAATTGCGGGAAATCTTGAGCGCCCGTCTCAGTGAGGGCCGCCTGAACGTTGGGTTGCTCAACCCAGTCTGTAGTGTCCCGCCAAGGTTGCGAGAGACGGGTCTCTTCTTGCATAGTGGAGTAGTTGCACGAGGGGAGGAGATCGATATATTCCGTCGGCGAAACGTGAGCGGGAATGCTTTCGAGGATGAGCAGGCGAAAGGGGAATAAATCGGCTAAATGTCGAGTGAAGAGCACTTTGAGCGCGCTGAACCGTTGTGTTGAGGCAAAGAGCAAAGAAGTATAGACTATGTCGGTCGTTAGGAAGTCGACGAGGGACATGAACGGAGGCTCATTCTCAAGAGACTGCGGCTCTTCGTCTTCGTCTTCTGCCCATGGGTCGTCACCATCGTCTACACTGGCTTTAGGCTTTAATTGGGGAGATAGCGCCCCGCCTGAAATGAGCTCGCCATACGTCCGTGTCAAGTCCAATCGCCGAAGCAGCACAAGCCTCAAGGCCAGTAGCCGCCGGCTCGTCTCGTCCTCGGTGAACACACGCTTCAGCGGGTCTGGCTCTGTCTGTGTCGCACCTATATCCTCGCCTGGTTCCTCTTTGTCCTCCGCCTCCTCGTCAGATTTGTCCGGCTCTTCATCAGATTTGCTATTCAAATCTTCAAGCGCATGTTGAACCTTTTCTCCCACCTGCCCAGTCCTCACCAGCCCAAGCTCAAGCAACGCACTTTGCGCCTCTACGTTCTTCAAAATCCTGTCCGCACATGCAGCAGCTACCCAGACATCGTCCTCGAGCGGAAGCAAGGTTTCTCGTATAAGGTCAGGCGTGAGCTCGTCGTCTGTAAGGTCTACCCAGCGTTGGTATGATTCGTCCATTGGTGAGGTGATAGGCAGCAGGTAAGGGTCGTGAGGTACGTGTCAGATTCCTGCTGCCAGCGTCATGGCGAGCCACAGGTCACATGCTGTTATCCCACGACAAAGCCCAACAAGGTCAGCACAAAAAAGTTGAATTATGATCTATAAGATACGCATATATAAACTGTTGTTACACAATCAAATCAAGTATAAATGCGATTGTTTCTTCATTGTGCAAAATTAGTACCGAGCTCCGTGCGTGCCAGAATACATTGGCGATAGCCCAGAATTGGGCGTCCAGCGTCCCTCGGGTACGTCGTATTCGACTGTCTCCCCACTTGGCCCTACTTCGTAAGCCGCAAGGGACGGTCGAATGAGCACGGGAGTTGCAGTTCCCTCTCGGCTTGGAGGAATCGCCCATAGACCCGGGCTCTGGCTATACGAGGGGGACTCTTCAGCTCCCATGGCGGATGTAGCGCTAGGTGCATGCTCCGGCTCCCTGTATCCGCGCACAATACCAGCGGGGCGCTGAGGGTACGGATGTTGACGTCCGTCGCGGAGGCGGGGGATTGGACGGGTGGGTGGAGGCGTAAGAGAGGGGGCTGGAAGTGTTGTGAACGAAGGGGCCGAATTGCTTGAGAACGAATAGGATGGTTGGTCGGATCTGCCTTGGGACGAGTATGGCGAACTTTCATACGCGCTGGGAGACAGCATAGGAGCATTTTCCCAGGCTGTGTGAGAGCGAGACGGAAGAGGTCGTAGAGGAGGAAGGTCGAACGTATAGTCGTCGGGAAGGATAATAGGAGGAAGGGTCAGAACCTCAGATGGTTCATATGTGGAGCTGGTTGTCACAGGAGACTCATGGTCTGTATCCAAGGAGGCTGACCCGGAGTGAGGGGATTCAAGACCGCCAGTGTCATCACCTCTGTAACAATGTCAATAGGTACGAGTAATACAAGACCAATTGAATAAGAAACTTACGCGTATACTACTTGCCCATCTGAATGCTTTTCGACACGAGGCGGGACTCGGAATGCTGACAAGTCTTGTAAGAGACTAGAAGAGATTGTCAGCCCGGCAAAATCCTTGTGCCCTGAAGGTGTCTCGAAACGTTCGTTCATCGCATCTTCGTAAGTATAGTATGAAATAACATGGATATGTTTTCCCTCGCATATAAGCGAGAAAGTCTACTCAAGTTTTAGTTAGACATATGGAAGAAATCAACGAGCTTACCCTCTTAACGAGACCATCTGACTTGAACTTGTCGCTGTTCGTAAGGCTTCCTACATAAATTTGTTCGCGCCGCTTACGTGCCCTGTCGCTCTCGCTCGGAACTGACTCGGGACGAGGACGAGCAAGGCTACGAGCAGAAGAAGGTTGAGGAGGGAATGCGGCTGCGGCGCGGGACGTGGGCCTTGGTTCATGCTTGCGCATCTCGCGATATACCTAGAGATCAAATTTAAGATGGCGACTGACAACAAAGAAACAGTAAGACTTACCAAATAATTCCCGACAATGCGCGACGGACTCCACACAAGCCTTTGGCCACATGTTTAATTAGACGCAAACCGAAGCTAAAAAGCAACGGGAACTTACGTATCGGTAAATCGCTTGATGTTCGACTCATATTCGTCATAGACAAAGATAGCTCCCGAACGAATATGATTAGCACGCTCCTGATCCGTCAAGCGGCGCACAAGACGTGGAAATATCCCGCGCTCGGCGGCTTCAACGATGAGCAAGGCGTCCTTGGTGGACTTGAGCAGAAGGCGTGGCGCATCGTTCATGATGATGGTGAGTCGGATACTAGTGGGGATCACCGAAATAAAACTATGTGTTTTTAGCTACGATGGAAACAAGCCCCGCAGTGTCTCATTCTGCGCTCTGACGAGGCATACGCTCTTTGTTGGGCCGGGTGAGGGGGAGGTGGGTGGCTCTCCCTTTGTCGCCACAAAGGAGCTCAAGCCACCCACATTAAGCGCCGGTAAATCGGGGACCCTGATCTCAATTCCCATTATGGTACTATATTTCAACCTCCTACGATCACATTAATTTACGTCCCGTTTTACCAGTAACCACCATATCATGCCGAGAGGAAGGAAACGCAAGGCGAAACACCCAGAGCCTGAGGCAAAACGGAGTAGTGCTGATGCAGAAGACGCCCTGCAGTGGCTATCATCAGACTCTGAGCCCGAGGACTATGGGAACCTCGGCAACCAGGAGCGATGGGCAGTTGATGGAATTATTGACTCGCATCGGGGCGAGAACGATCGGATGAGGTATGTTTCGACTTCTCAAACTGCGTGCCTGTACTCATGGACTGTTTGAAGCTACAAGGTAACACCCAAACAGACTCGGTTCACGCGTTTTGAGTCTTACTTGCGAGCAGATACGATGGAACAAGGATGACTGGCGTCGGAAAGACGGTACCAGCGAAGAATGGTATGTTGCGCCACCAAGCCTCTCTTTCGCGTGAATCTCAAGCCCCTTCTTCCTAGGATTCCAGCGCCAAAAAAGAACTCCACCGAGCACCAGACGCTCATACGAAAATACGAGGCTCAGGACTTTGACCATTTCAACAGCCAATCCTATATCTACGGTGAAATTGACGAGGAGTTTGACCCACTTATCCGAGGCCCTCCATCGGTCTCGAAGAACCTTTGGTTCCAGACCGGGATGGGGCATGCACTCAGCAAGCATCAAGAGAAAGAGAACGGCGATATGAGGGCGGCTGGTATCATGATGTTTGATATCAACGACCGTAATTTTGCCCGGAATGAGCATGGATCCGAGGACGATGAAGAGCCAGCCCGGCCAGCTCAACCAGCCCGACTGGTCCGACCAGTTCAGTCAGTCCAGCCACGGGGTCAATCGAGTCAACTCCAACCGAAGCGAGAGCCTAGTGTTGAGGAGCGACCTACACCATCTCCGAGTCTTGGTGGGTCGAGGAATGCCTCACAAGCAGTCGATCTTACCCAGCCTTCGCCGTTGGACGAACTTGCAAACGAATGGTCCGAACGAGCTGAATCGGTCGGCGCTGCGTCCATTACGTTGACCAACGACACTAATACGCCTCGCTCTATTCCCAAACTCAAAGAGTCCTTTGAGTATAATGAGATGGCCATTGATTGGTAAGCTTATTTCACGCTACTTTAGCTTCGTTCACTAAGTCAACTTAGGGGGCATGACGCTACTGACCCATTTGACGAGATGTTTGTGTCTTGTCGGTGTAGCGACCAATGCGATCGACCCCATGCTTGCGGATGTCAAGATCCGTTGTTTGAGGGTGTCGTAGATGTCCCACGAGGGCTGCACAAATTTGCGTATACCCGCAAGGTACGTTTCGGTTCGTCTAAAACAGGCATAGACAACTAACCGCTGCCGTTTTGTAGGGCTTGTTTAGGTTCGACTATGAAGGAGTTGCAATCGAGTGTAACAGGGTACGTAAATTGCAAGATTTAGGTGACTTGGTCCGTGAAGTGTATTGTCATAGGCTTGCCGGTGCGCGTCTAACTGTCCAAATCGGGTTGCACAACAACCACGCAAGATACCTCTCGACATCTTTACGCCTTCGATCCAAGACTGGGGCGTTCGTCCACTTTGCTCCGTAAAGGCCGGGCAAGTGCTTGGGACGTTTACAGGGTAAGTTTGGAACTCATTTGTGCATCTATTTCTGATAATTAAATTGAATCTAGAGAAGTAATGTAAGCTCGGAAATAAATTTATGAATACCTGCTCACCGTCTGGTAGCTCTCGAGAAAAGGCTCAGGATATGCGACGCGTTGTTATTGCCAAGGAGATGTCGACGGGGAATAAGGTCGAGTTCAAGGACCACAACAGGTATTTATTTGACATGGACGCGAGGCATAACCTGTACTCGTTAAACTGCTGGAGAATGGGTGCGTGCTGGTATATATTACTGATTTATGTGTGCTAACTGACTCTGGACAGGCAACTGGACCCGATTTATTAAGTGTGCTATACATAGTTGTAGCCGTAGTGACGACACATTGACATCAACTTCAAACAGTCACAGCTGTGAGCCGAACTTGAAGATTTACCCTGTATGCTATGATACACTGCCCGAGGTGAGTTCAGTTATGTCGACATATTGTGACACGAACTGAAATGTCTAAGACTGGATACGAGCGGCTGGGAGTGGTAGCCACGAGGGACATATGGCCTCGTGAAGAGCTTACGATCGATTATCACCCTTCTGCAGAGGCTGTGACCGCATCCACTCATGACAGAGAGCTTAGCCAGTGCAGGTGTGGCGCCCAGACATGCCGAGGGGTGACCGCCATGGTTGGAGATTAGATGAATAATCCAATAATTGAACTTATAGTATATATGCTGATCGATTGCTTTGCTACCGCTCTCCTTGTTACTTGTATATTTTTCGCTTCGTTTCTACGCCGTTAACAATTTATCTCCGCGTCAGACCAATTGATGCTGTGTTCCTTATGTCATCCTGTCCACATAAAGTCTAATTTAGTAATTCCACCCTGCTTGACTTTGCCACGACGACCAACACTCAACCGACACTACTTTCTTGCTTTCGCTTCATATATGGAGGGTCCTAATTCTACGCACCTAGCTCCTCCCCCAGTTTACTCGGAGGATGTGCAGTCACAGGGCTTGCCTGGGATTGAATCAGTGCTAAATGATGAGCGACCACTAATTCTTGTGGCTCCTCCAGGAGGAAAGAATACGTTCCAGTCTGGATTTCTTGGTATAGAGGGCGACGTTTCGTCTCTTGAGGGAGAGGTGACTATCAAGGGCACGCCACTTGAGATATGGAACAAAGTGTAAGTGCACAGCTCGTTATCCGTATGAATAAGCCATAACGACCCATCGCAGCACGATTACTTTCCGGTCTGAAGAGCACGTCGGACCCAATAAAATTGAGCTTGGATTCTCGAAGCACACGTTGTACTCTCAAACTCAGGAACCCTCCTCTTCGACAAATCCCAACGATAGTACTATGCCTGCCGTTTTACCATTCTCTATCCCACTTACATCCGACACGCCACAATGCTTACACACTCTAAATTCTGCAATATCTAATTGTCTCATCGTCACGCTCGAATCGTCTACTCTACCACCGATTACCAAGACAGTGGAAATCCATACCCGTCGATATACAACCGTCACGTCGCCTTACCTACCGGTTGCTCCCCGCCGAATCGCCCTGGACACCCCAACTCCCGTGACGGCCGAGATACCTCGAACTGTGTTCCGCTCTGGTGAACCTATCCCCATCTACTGGGAGATTCCTCCTGCAGACACGAGCACCGTGCAGCGCGGTCTCCGGCTCCGAAACCTCCGCGCTGAGCTCGTCCGGCTCATCCGCCTCGACAACGGCGACTCGGAAGAAGAGACAGACTCAATTAACTCTGAGGATGAAACTGGATGGGCTATCGGTGAACCAGACATGAGCGTATTTGCGAGCCCGCCGCCAACGGCCGGATTTGAAAAGGGCTCATCAATGCAACGGGATCAGCAGGGCGCGTCAAGCTCGGTCTCACAAGGCGGATCCGTTCATTCGGCGATTGTAACGCGATCTGGTGCGCCCGCGCGGTTGCATCCAACACGAGCCGTACGCGTGCGGTTGGTCTTGCATGGGTTATCACACGACCCGCATGCGGATATCCAGAGCCAGGAGAACACGCATGAAGTGTGTGCTTCGATCTCGCAGACAACGCTGATGCATGATGTATCGTTCCATGTTATCTTGCGCGCCTCCTTTTTGGCGGATGGGCAGGAGCAGACAGTTAAAGGTCGAATCCCGGTTACAATTATTCCACGAGTTGCACCACAGGTCGAGGTGCCGGATGATATTGGCCAAGCATACATGAAGAAACATGACAAGCCTCCTACCCGGACTGTTCGCGCCGAGGAGGCAGATCATGGTGAAGGACCCAGCACTGGGCCGCCTCCTGCGTTTGAGGACGGGAGCGTTACTCCTGTTGTGGGTACTGAATCCACCGCGCCACCTCCATTTGTCGATGGACCTGGCTCGTACACTGCTCCGCCACCGGAACCTAGTGGCTCACAACTTCCGACGTTCCACGAATCCGAATCGCGTGCAGCCGGCGCTACTACGCCAGGCAGCCGGCTTCCTACGTTTTTCGAGTCTGAGTCGGCTGCAGTCGCGGCGTCGAGCGAGTCGACTGGACAGATTCTTCCACCCGCACCGTCGGGCACCTTTGGCGAATGGGCACAGTCGAGTGATGATGGAAGTGGGATGGAACTCAGGTTCCCAGGCGAAGGCTCATCGTATGGTTTCAAACCTCAAGATCAATTTGACGGCTTGACATTGGGCTTGACGGGGAACGAGCAGGGATTGCCCACTGATCCTGGTCTTTCTCATCCACATTCCAGTGCTGTACTTAGCCCTGACATTCTGGCAGACATTAATGCTGATCCTCCGCCACCCCTTACACCTATCGGGAACGACGCCGTTTCGAACTTGGCCATGAGGCTCCAGTTGCTCGCTGCTGCTTCATCTGATGCGAACGAATCCGCTCCACCACCTCCACCGCCTATGGACGACCCCGCAGACCCACCGCCAAGTATAAACGACCACTTTCGCCAGAGTGGTAACCACCCAGCCGGAAGTGTTACCGCAAACCCACAGCCAGTCCCCGTAGATGGTGCTCTGCCCCCATACCTCAACCCTGGGACAAATCCAGCTATGGTTGCTGGCCCGCCCGCATACACTGACGTCCCGCCTAGAACGGGACGCTAGACGGACTTAGCATTTTAATTGCATAACTGTAGTATCCATGTGACATAATGTAAATTATTGAAATTAGCAAACGTTAATAAGTACATTTGAGCCTATTCTGGGAGCAAACCCGGGATCGAAGACAGCATGCCAGATGCTGTGGTAGTACACTTCATTCCCTGTTCGTTTGTATCAAACAATTTACCCAACCATTCCCGAGATTGTTTAGTCTAAAGAAGAGTGAACAATGATGATAAGCAAAAATTAATAGCGCTCACTTGAACACCCTTGTAGTCCAAAGGCTGCCATTTCTCCTCCTGTTCTTCCCGCATCATATTAAGCATATCGCGACGAATTGCACTCAAGCCTCCAACAACCTGCGCGCCAGACTTGTCGTCTGTCTTTCGCGCAGTAACCAATACTTCTTTTGCGTCAGATTTTTTCTTATCCTTTTCCTAGAGAACCCATCAGGCTAACGAGGGGTGTTAGCATGGACATACTCACCTTGGGGGTAGTTGGAGCCGGAACCGGCTCATCAGGGTCAGGAGGCGGCCCTTCGTCGTCCGAATCATCGGCGCCACGCGAACGTTTATGCTTTTTTGCTGCAGCATCGAGATACGTCAAACTAGGTCTTAGTTGTTGTACATCCTGGATTGGGTGTAGGTAGAGTTTTCCTGTGTATGAGATCAATAGAGAATAGACAATGCGAAATAAAACTCACCATCACGAATGATACCCAACATGTATACGCTAGTGTCCGTCGTCTTTTCACTCTTTAACCTAACTTCCCCGAGCCGTTTTTCCTCCCTCTCTCGCTCTTCCCGTTCGTAGTCTCGTTTCTTGCCCTTGGTAGATTCTTCACTGGCTCCAGCCTCTTCGGCGTCCTCCTCTGCCCGAGCTTGGCCCAGATCTTTCCCTCGCTCGATATTCCAGACTTCTTCACGAGTATCGTTTGGCACATGCACCTCATAGCGGCCTACTTTAGGCTTGTGGCGAGCTTTAATTCGTTTGCCAGTCAAGGCAGCAGAAGGAGGAACTTCTAGTGGACGAGAGAGCAGAGGATATTGAAACAAGTGGAGACTTTGTTTTAAAGAACCGGATAGATAGATAGGCATTGTAGTCTCAATAGGATCATTTTCGTCCATGGTGGGCAAGTTGAAGGAGTTTCTGAGAGGTGATGGTGGCTGTGTAGCGAGCCAGATTTGGCTCTACTAAATTAATTAGACTGATTGCGCTTCCCACCACCATGAGAGACTTTGTGGCATTTGTAACTTGGCAGTCGAACCACATAACTAGGCTCGTCAAAGACGCTCTGAGAGATATATCCGGACCGCAGAATCTATCTAGCACTGAACCAGATGAAAACAGTGATCCCGGATATCTGCTACAATGGGCAGCCTACGACTCGCTAGTGCATGCGCTCACACTGCAATACCCAGCTAAAGTCCTTTCTTCTTCGTATACTATTCGAAAGGCTCTGATCCGAAAGCACTTCTTGCATCGGACCGTTGTGAACTATCTTGCCAAATCGCCCGATTCTGTGTTAAAGAGAGCCATACCTCCTACTTGGCCTATCGAAATATCATTTGCTGATGAGCTAGATGAACTCTGGAGTGACGAGCTCTACGAACTCTCCGCTGAGCTTGAGAAAGGCGACAGATGGTATATCTTGAAACCTGGAATGGGTGGGCGCCCCTTTTTACTGTTAATGAATTGGAGGTTGACTAATTAACCGCATATATAGCCGATCGTGGTCAGGGAATACGAATTTTCAACAGCCGAGAAAGTTTGTACGCTATATTTGAATCTTTCGAGGATGACAGCGAGGATGAGGATGATGTCGGCTCCGACGCTCAGACAGAAAGAAACGACAAGACAGCCGTAGTGACCTCGCAGCTTAGACACTTCGTCATTCAGGTATATTCAGACTCGGAACCCAGTTTTTTAACCACTTGACATCGCATACAGGAGTATCTGGATTCTCCACTACTGGTGGACCCATCTGAAGCATCTACAGTAATCCATACAACAGAGCTGCAAGGGCGAAAGGTATGAAATGGCCGGGTGTTTGCCCCCAAATTACTCACTTACGTAAACTCCCTCCATCGTCTAGTTTCATCTTCGGGTGTACTGCGTAGCATCTGGTGCTTTGAGGCTTTATATGTGCCCCAATATCCTTGCTCTCTTTGCCGGGACGGCCTACACGCCACCCCATTCTAGTGGGGATGACGACCCAGATGAGATTGACCTTTCACCCCATTTGACAAATACCTCTCTCCAAGATAATGTAGACGAATCGAGCGTACGCTTATTGAGAGAGCTTGCCGGATGTACGATTCTATCTGGGCCACTGGCTGGAGGTATCACATTGTCTCTAGAAGATATAAGTGAGATTGAGGACCAGGCTGCAGAAGTGCTAGGGGAAACGTTCAAAGCGGCACTTGCAAGCTCCGTTCACTTTCAGGTAAGACATCTTGTTTCGGCTTTCATGCGCCCGAAGCTCACCGCTTAACAGGTGCTTCCGAATGCATTTGAGCTATTCGGTGCGGATCTGTTGGTGACTCACGCTCCCGAATCTGGACCATCCAAGTTTCAAGTTAGCCTGCTTGAACTTAACGCCGAACCTGCGATCGAACTCACAGGTGCAAGACTCAACTGGATACTAGTTGATCTGTTTAAGGGAATTGCGCATACCTGTATCAAACCGTTCTTCGAAGACGGCGCTGAATCGCTGGGAAGGCAAGACTCAAAGCAATGGCTGAGGAAATGTTTAGACGTTGAGGTTAGAGGATACAAATAATCGATAGTAAGTGTATATTACATCGAGAGTACTTTGATCAAATTTGGGTGCGGTGCGCCTAGAGATTTGGTGTTTAGTCTATCGGGGAACGCAAGAGTTCATGAAGTAGAACCTTCACCGCAGCCAGCCACACAATAGCCACTTGGTTATTCTACCATATCAACCGCTTCTTCTTCACCCGCTCGTCATCAAAAAACTTCTTGGAATCACACTATGGGGCGCGGTAATATATGTTGTACCACACGGCGCTCCGTGCGAAGTAGCCCGCGGCTCGGCCGGCATCGGGTGCGAGTGCATAACAAGTATTTCAGCCGGGTGAGTGGGAAAACGCATAAGTACAAGTGGTGCTTCTTATTACATTTATACGTGGCCCAGCCTGTTTCATGGACAGCTTGACTGGGCATTTGTGAAGCCAAGCCGCCTCCGCAGCCCGAGCAGGCCGCATATATGGGTATAAATTGCGCTCAACATTTCAGTATGGCTCGTCAAACCGGCGTGTTCTTGCTGTCGCTTCACCACCCATCATGGTTCTCCCTGTTAAATCATTCTTCGTTGTACTATATGCCTTTACATTTTCAGCAACCGCTGCGCCTACAGCGTTCGAGACCCGCTGTCATCTTCCTAATGGATACTGTAATCCTTATACCCCAGCGGAGTGCCCCACTTGTTGCTTCCCTGAGCAATGCAGTAGGTGTATGCTTTGACAAAGTTGAATCCTTGCTCACGAATGATTTTTTCGTTTAGTTGGTCAGCCCTGCCAGGTAGATTGCGAAGCGTGGCCGTAGAGCTACAGTATGCCACGAGATCGATCTTGTATATAGTATCTACAATTGGGATGTTATTCTGTTTCACGTAGGGGCCTATGAGATTGTTGACACAGCGGAACGTAGTACAAAAAGGATGGGATGCGTATATAAATCATTAGCTGAGCAAATGCAAGAGACTGTTTGATATAGGCTTCTATAATATCTCTTTCTTTGCAAAGAAGTCGTTAATCGTTTTCTTGCTTGGCGCTTTCTTCTTGGTTAAATATTAGCGATGTCCTCCTTAGAACGGGCAGATACTCACCGATTGTCTAACACTCGGGGCTGTCTCGACTTTTCGTGCCTTTCG